>CAUYPK010139902.1:0-35213 GCA_963574355.1 Loris lydekkerianus | reverse complement strand
AATGCTCATCATCCTTAATCATCAGAGAAATGCAAATCAAAACTACTTTGAGATATCATCTAACTCCAGTAAGATTAGCCCATATCACAAAATCCCCAAACCAGAGATGTTGGCATGGATGTGGAGAAAAGGGAACACTTCTACACTGCTGGTGGGAATGTAAAGTAGTATGTTCCTTTTGGAAAGATGTTTGGAGAATACTTAGAGATCTAAAAATAGACCTGCCGTTTGATCTTATAATTCCTCTACTAGGTATATATCCAGAAGACCAAAAGTCACATTATAACAAAGATATTTGTACCAGAATGTTTATTGCAGCCTCATTCATAATTGCTAAGTCATGGAAGTAGCCCAAGTGCCATTGACCCATGAATGGATTAATAAATTCTGGTACATGTACACCATGGAATACTATGCAGCCCAAAGAAAGATGGAGACTTTATCTCTTTCATGTTTACATGGATGGAGCTGGAACATATTCTTCTTAGCAAAGTATCTCAAGAATGGAAGAAAAAGTATCCAATGTACTCAGCTCTACTATGAAACTAATTTATAGGTTTCATATGAAAGCTGTAACCCAATTATAGCCTAAGAATATGGAGAAAGGGGAAAGGTAGGGTAATTACCATACCTACGGTGCATCTTACAAGGGTACATGTGAAACTTACTAAATGTAGAATATAAATGTCTTAACACAATAACTAAGAAAATGCCAGGAAGGCTATGTTAACCAGTGTGATGAAAATATTTCAAATTGTATATAAAACCAGCACATTGTACCCCATGATTGCATTAATGTACACAGCTATGATTTAATTAAAAAAATTAAAAAATATATTGCTAGCATGATTGACTCTTTTGTTTTATGTACATTTGTTCTGTCTATAATCTTCTGCAGGCAAAAGCAGAGGCCATAATTGTAAAGTACCTGTTCCAGTGCTTGAGCATAGAGGGCACTTGTTACTTGTTAGTTCCCTCCTCCCACTTTTTGTTCTTCCAGTGTAAAACTGGAGGCTGGACCACATAGTGTTGTTATTGCATGCCTTTTCCCCAGCCCCCGACCCACTGTATTTTAGCCTTATTGCATTTCTTCAATTCTCTTTCCTGCCTCAGGACCCTTACGCCTGCCATTCCCACTGCACAGTTCTTTATTTCACTCTTTGTATGAGTTCATTCTTTAGGTCCAGCCTAAAAGGCATTTCCCTGTAGAAGAGATTGCCTTTCCCCCGTCTCTTTTATAGTCCCTGTTTGTTTCCTTCATTATGCCTCATAATCTTTAGTGCCTTGGCTCTTTTTCACATTGTGTATGCACTGATCAACACTCAGCTGAAGACTGTGGGAGGCCCTCTGTGGACTTGTTTAGTTCTCCCTTTTCCTGTACTTGCAAACTCTATAGCTACTTTTGCCTGCCCAGACTTGCCTGTTGCATCTGCTGGACTGGGGCGCTCATTGTCTATCTTCCACTATAGATTGTGAACTTCATGAAAGCTGGGACTCTGTTTGCTTTATCACTCCTGGCCTGGTTGATTTGGGTCTCTAAGACAATGGCAAGTATTTGGATATACTTATTGGTGTTTGTGTTTGTAAAAGAGGATTGTAGAGCAAGGCTGATGTAGATATTGAGCGCACACTTGTGGACTCAAATCTCCAAGGACAGCATGTCATTCTCCTGAGCATCACCATGTGCAGAGTGTAACCTCGTTCCATGTACAGGATGACGGATGGCAGTGGCCTCTTCTTTCTGCTCCCCACACTGTCGGCCTTGTCAGCTTTGGCAGTCAGAACAAGGTAGGACACAGTTCACTCCAGTTTGGTGTTACTGGCTCTGGAACACTGTCAATGGCATGCGCTGGCTATTTTCAGTGTCTCTGACAGACAACAGGCCTTTTGCCCCATTGTCCCCCATTGTGCCTGGAATGACTTTGGCTGCCTATTCTCCTGGTGCAAGAATTTTAACTGGTGCTTTTGTAGGTCCTGTTTCTAGAAATTAGAGCTTAGTCCCTTCTAGGTGCCCAAGACACCTTGCTATATTGGCCCTGCATGTCAAAGAAGGCAGCAGGATGAGTGCTTGCCTGCTTTTCCAATTATTTCCTTCCTGGTCAAGCCCTGCCACACTTAGTAGTCAGCTCAGCCTTCTGTTCTTCTAAAACTCTCCTTCACCCATTCTGATAAGAACCTCAGGTTTTCTCCTGTAGCAAATTTATGGCTCTCTCCAGCACCTATTCCCTCTTTCCTTCCTGCAACACTCCTAACTGACAAATTCATTTCATTATTTTGCTATGTCTACTCCCTGTCAATAAATTACCTTCTGCCCTGCCTGCCTAGGCCCTTGTGTTTTATTCACAGACCTTTTCAGGGGACTTGTTCTTAATTATTCTGACTGCTCACCGACTGGCCTTTCTCTGTGTTATTTGTCATGAACTGTGGTATAATCTCCTTTCTTCTCTCCATCCTTTGCTTTCTTATCATTGTTTTACACACTTGTAACTGTCAAATCAGTTCAATTGTATAAGCCCACAGGTCCTCTCAACTGCAGCATTTCTTTCAAATAGCCTTAGAGAGAGAGAGAGAGAGAGAGAGAAAAGGGCATTGCTGTTTTCAGTATTATTCATCTACCAGCCATTTAATCATCTGGCAATTTCTGATATGCAATTTCTGATATGCAACTGTGTGTGGCACTCTGGATTGGAATGAGCAGTGGTGACGTGACTGTGAGTGGAGACAGAGTATGGAATACCAGAGTTGTGTTTTACAGGAAATACGGAACATTGAAGCTGCTGAGTTGGAAAACAACTTTGTGCTTATAGCTGTGGTTTTAGAAAGACAGATTTAAGATCAAAGAGGAGGATGTTTGGAAATGGGACAATAAGCTTGGGGAGTTCTAAAACAACCCACACTGAACTTGGGTTATGCAGAGAGAGAAAGGGAAGCACAAATGCACAAGGCATGTCTGAGGCACAGCCAGCAGGAGTTGGCAGCAATTAGAGCCGAGGGAGACGAGAAGAGTCATGGGGACTCTAATGTGTTGGACCTGGGAGTCATAGGGTTTGCTCCTGTTACTAATGTGGAGCATGGAAGAGGAGAAGGAGGGAGGAGGTGGGGGAGGAGAGGTAGGTACAGGAATTATGCTGGGGGAAGTGATGAGCTCAATTTTAGCTTCCTGGAATTGAAATGACAATGGTTTATTGCACGGCATTTGGAAATGCAGGAGCTCATGTGAGAGGCTGGAGCTGGATATATTTTGAGAGTCATCCAAACAGAAGTGGGAGGTGAGCCAGAGGAGTAGACACGTACATATTAAAGGACGACCAACTGTAGCAGGTGTGTGTCCCCCTGTGGTATGAATGGGCCCCGGAGCTGTGGATGCTGGGGGATAATGGAGGCCCAGGGACAGGAGTTGTCAGGGAGAACTCCCTCAAAGAGGTAGGGCTAGATCTGGGGCTTCTCTCAGACTTTTGCTAGCATGTCACTTTTATTTTTATTTTTTCATCCTTTTCAATCCCTTTCCACATGTGGGTATGATTTTCATTTGCATTTATAGTCTTCAATCCCACCTATTTTCCTTCTTCTCTATTTGTCAATAATCTGAAAGTGGAGGCTAGAGGGCAGAGAAAAGAAACCATGGGTACGAACTTGCGTCCCACCCCTTAAGGGCCGCGAGTGATGGCTTCTGTTTGCAAAGCACACTAAGTAGCCCCAGAGACAGAATCAGAAATTCCTTCTTCTTTCCCACTAATACCAGGGAGAAAAAAAAAAAAAATTAAACAAAAACACCGTAGAGACCTGCGTGCACTTTTCCTTCCTAAGAACTCTTGTATGCTGCGTGTCTTCTTTCCGCCCCAGCATTCCTGAGCCCTCCCTGTCCTTTCCTGCCTGTTTCACTGTTTCTGTGTCTCAGAAGTGTGCAGGAATGTAAAAACGAGCCCAGCTCCCTCAGCCGCTCTTGTCAGCTGTTCTCATTCCACTACCCTGAGTTGTGGTGGCTCATGCTGGAAGGAAAGGGCTCCTCTGCTCTCTGCATGCGTGCCCCATGCCTGTGCACGCCTGCACACATGTCGGGGGAAGAGTCTGGGATGCTCTCCCTGCCTGCTGGCTTTGCCAAAGCCACTGAATTAAGCAGGCAATTTCCTCTCACTTTGTCTCTTTGTAAATTTCCCAACCATATGGTATGAAGAGAGTTCCTAGATTATAAATAAACAACACTGCTCATAAATCTCAGGGGTTTGTTTTTCCCTCTAATCAGAATAAATAGAAACTATAGATTTGTAACTTCAGAAAAATGTGTTGAGGAAGAAGATAACGTCTCTCTTTATGTATGTATATAATTATTTTTCCTTCTCTTTCTCCTTATGCAGAGTCCCTTTTTACTAGGAGTCATCTACCTGGCTAGATTCCATTTGTTTTTTACTGCTGCCACTTTCCAACCTGGAAGTAAATTGTTGCTTTAAGGCAATGTGATTATAGCTGCATAGGCCGGGCCAGATTGCACTGACCAGATGGGTTCGGTGCCTCTTTCCCTCTGCTGGAAATGTCAGTTTTGCTCTTTGCAGGGCACATGCTTCCTTGCTGGTCTTGTAGCAAAGGAAGTAAAGTAAATGATCCATGAGACCAAGGTCTTCCCCAACCCCATCTGGAAGCAGCCAGCTTGGGCATCACACATGCAGGAGCTGGAGTGCCAAGCCCATTGGGTAAGATGCAGCTTGGCTACCTGTAAATTGCAGATCCTTCAAGGGATGAAGAATAACATTTTTTTGATTTACTGCCACTAAATCTACAGTGTATCAGGTGGGCGTGCCAGTTACCAAGAACAAATGCCAGGATTAGGCCCTGGTATTGGGATGTTTGCAGCAAGCGGCAGCTCGAGGGAGGAGAGAGTTAATTCACAGCAGGCATGCAGGTTCTGGTCTCAGCAGAACTCAGTGTCGGTGCTGCTCAGTCAGGGACAGCCGTGGTATGAGCCAAGATACCGGGACCCCACAGGAAGATTGTGGCCAGTGGGCAGGGGCAGAGGGCGGGAGCTGCCCAGCCTAGCCAACTTCCCAAATGGTTTTCACAATGGTTGGAAAACCAAAACCCAAAAGTATGTTACCTTTTAATACCTTAAAAATAAGGAAAACTCAAAGTTTAATGTCCATTAATGATGTTTAATTGGAATTCAGCTCTAGTCATTTGTTTTTGTCTTGTCCGTGTCTAATTGGGGGCCACGATGGCAGAGTTGAGTAGCTGTGGCAGCAACTTCGTGTCCCACAAAACCTAAAATATTTGCTGGCCCTGTAAAGAAAACATTTACCTTCCTCTGGTTGAAGGTACCAAGAATAGTAATGGAGATTATGGGGATCAGCTTAGGGGAAGTAAAGGGCTTGAAAGCAGCCTCTGAACCCCAGTGTACTGGGTTCTCTGTGTTGGGTGCTGCCCACACAGTGGGATTGATTAGGGGCAGGTCAGTTCATTTATGTGCAAAGCTGAGCCAAACACCCATCCCTGAGATGTCAAAGCAGTGACACATCTTCACCTTTATTGAGCTTTGGGACATAAGAATTTACTCTCTCTGACAGGATTTGTCTAAGAGGTGAAGGTCTGTCCTATTTTGCCCCATCCTAGATCTAGTACAAAACAGTTAGCTAATAAGTTATTCACATGAAGACATGGAGCAGTTAATACTTTTTTCCAGGATCTGGCTTTTTCTAACAATGATCTCAAAGAATGTTCACTGCTAAACCCCAGGGAATGAATCTAGACATGAGATTTTAGCACTGGATAGACTGTTTGGAAACATGTATGAGATGGGAGGTTTATTACATCAGGGCATGTCCAGACAGCAGGAAGAGTTACATTAAAATATATAAGATGTTAGAGACAAAGTTTCTCCCTATCTTCTGACACAACCTATAAAATTTCTTACTGTTCTAAAGTTAACCAAACCATAAAATGAATGAGAAAGCCATTACATTGTTTGTAGGAGAATAGTACCAAAAATATTAAAATCTTGGGTGAAAATATAGCTTTTCAATGTGAAGACTATATTGCACTTAAAGAAAAGCACATTGATAACTTCTACTACCGATAGATTGCTTTCTGAAGCATCTTATGTATTTTGATGTTAACTCTTCCTGTTGGCTGGACCTGCCATGATATAATAAACCTCCCTCTCACAGATGCTCCCCAAAAGTCTGCCCAGAGCTCAGACTTCCATGTTTACATTTATTTCTTGAGAACAGAGTGTGTATCCCTTGAGATCATTGTTAGCAAAGGCCAGATTCTGGAAAAAGGTATTAACTTTACATGTCTTCATGTGAATTCTTTATTTATTATTATCATCTTTGTGAGTGTACAATGTGGTCCGCCTGGCATGTGATCCAACTGTTGTGTGGTTCTGGAAATGAAACAGTTTGAGCAAGTCCTGCTCTGGTTCCTGTGAGTTGAATGGGTTTCCTTGTATTGTCTGACTTCTGCGTTCCAGCAGCCTTTGGGAACACGCTAAGATGTCTGCAGCCCGTACTGACCTCTCACATCCACGTAGTCCAGCTTATTTATTCCAGCAGAAGTGTAAAACAGAGGAAAATCTCCGTGGTTGCATCTATGTTTCTTAGCACCATTGACAGGCTGACTTAGGGTTGGCTTGTGCTGGCTTCTTATTAAGGAATCCAAGTTTTCTGGCTCTGAGATGGGTATTCAGAGAGCCGATGTGGTGTTTGGAGAAGAACACTAGTTCTGAAGTCAAAGAGATCTAGTTTGGAATGTCTACTTTGCCATTTTACCGGATAAGTGAATTTTCAGCAAATTGCCTGGCTTCCCTCGGTTTAGTTTCTCTATTTGAAATATTGGTTTAAAAGTGAACTTCTCTATCTTAACATGCAATATCCAACATGGCGTTTTTTGTGGGTCCCTCAATGTGGTATCCTGAGCACCTAGAACAGTGTTGGACAGTAATAGATGTAACTGTTCAATCACTTACCAAAGTAAATACAGTAGAACCTCCATAGTTGACCACCTCCTTAAATTGAACTAATTTTCATAGACTGGACATGCACCACAAGTACCTATCAGTACAGTAGGCCTGGTTCCTTATGCTGACCACATCTGTATGTTGACCAGTTTGTTACAATCCCATGGGTGGTCAACTTACAGAGGTACTGCTGTATTTGGCAAATGAACTTGAGAAATCATAGTGCCTTTTCTTTTAGTGGGTAGGATGAGTTTCTGGGTGTGTCTAGTTAGCTCAGATCTCCTTGGGGGAAAGAAGTCATTATCTGTCTTTTATGTGTAAGATAAAGTCCTAATTTCAAAACCTGGAGCCTCAACATTATATTCTTGTAGCAGAGACTAATCAGATACTCACTTAACCTGTTACCTCTTCATCCAGGGCAAACAATTAGTCTACCTTTGTCAGCCTCTGTTCATTGTAGCCTTATGACTGAAATCTGGCCACTGCATGCAGGCTGGAAGTAAGTGATAGATACCACTTTTGAAACTAGCCAAAGCACTCCCCACATTATTCTTCATGCTCACTGATTTTTCCCATCTACTTGTTTAGTGGAGAACTTCTAAGATCTAGAGGAGAGAGAACCCTGATGTGGAAGAACTGGGGCTCTCAAGCACCACAGGAGGCAGAGAGCAGCTCATCTGTTGGCCCAGTTGGACTGTGATGTGAGTGAGAAATACACTGCCAGTGTGACGTCTCCGAAATGGTGGTGGTGTTTGCTGTTGCATTAGGTGCCTCAGTGCATACAGTTTTCAAAATGCAGATCCCGCCCTCCTGCTTCTACATGCATTTTTTTCTCTAGCTTGAATGTCTATTTACTATTCTCAAGATATGCTGTATTTTTCTGGCATCGAGCATAGCTCTCTTTACACGATAGGCACTCAATAAACATCTGTTGATTGATTTCTGGGTCAAGCAATGAAACAACAGCTTCCTATAAAATTTACGCATGTTTTATAATACACAGACTTGATATTTCAGAGGAAGTATGCATTTGAGTATGCTTCTCTGCTGTGGGATTTAGTATACAGCTCTTAAACAGAGTTCGGCTTACCTGGCACATTAAAACCAACAGATTTATACACACCCTGTCAGGGAGATTCCTGCCATAATAAAAAGGGAAATCCAGCCGTACAGAGTTCTAAATGTGTTTAGATTAGCATTACAGAGAGGCTTCATCCAGGAGAAGGGGGTTCCAGGCAGGGCTATATGAGCTAGCAGTCACTGTCAGAAGCCCAAAGAAGTGGAGCGCCCGTGCCAAGTTTTCCCATCCATATTCAGGTGCTTAATATAGCAACAGCCTAATGCTACCCAGTTTTAGAAAGCCTCACCTAACTTTTCTTTTATGTTCTTGCACCTCAGATGAATTGCATGGCCAGTGTTGATAACCCAGAAAATGACAACTACTTAACTTTCTGCTGCTTCCACAAAGTAGGTCAAGGAATGGAGGGGAAGTGCATTACTTTCCCAGATAGAGGTTGTTTTCTTTCATCCGTCACGTGTCTCGGACATCTTACTGTCATTCTCGTGCTAGGGTTCCCAGCAATAATAGAAGGTATCTGTTGTTGAGCTTCCTGCAGGTGCTGAACCTTGGTTTCATACTCCTCTTCCCACCTGTCGGCTGCTGTGCATCCTGTGGCTTTCTTCTTTACTCCATCTAGGATGGCCAGTGAGTGGCTGATATGGGACCTTACAGTGGGATGAGCAGGTGGTAGGTGTGTGCACAAGAGCCTGTGTGGGTCACGCTTAGCAGTAAACCACATCCTTCAGTGTCTTCTGCTCCATTGCTGTCCTGCCTGCCTCCTGCCCTCCCTTTAGGTTTCTCCGAGAGAACTCCCTCAATAACTCTTGAGCTTCCAAATCCCAGACTCAGGCTCTGATTTTAGGGAACCCATTCTGAGGTGTTTTTCTTTTTCCTCTAAGTCAGTTAATCACCTGCTACAGAGATGCTAGCTCTGATCTTGTTTCTGTTGATGATAACACTCTCCTCTTAGGCACTCAGGCTTGGCGTCTTTAAGTTATCTTTTTTAAATTTCAAAATACTAGAGGGTACATAAATTTTGTTTACATTGTTTTTGTACAGATTGAGTTAAAGTGATAAGTGTGCCCTTCACAGATAGTATATAGTGCTGTACCCAGTAGGTGTGAATTTGCCCATCCACTGATCCTTCCTCCCTCCAGCTTGATTTTATTGAGATTGATTTCCATATGTGCACGTAAGTGTTAATTGGTTAGTTCCAATTTGGTATTGAGTCCATGTGTTTGTTTCCATTCTTATGATGTTTCACTTAGAAGAATGGTTTCCAGTTCCACCCAGGTCATACAAAAGACACTAGATTGCCGTGTTTGAGGGCCGAGTAGTAATCCATGGTAGGGATGCACCACGTCTTATTAATCCATTCTTGTATTGCTAGGCACGTGAGTTCTTTATTTGCCTTTGTGATTGTGAATCATAGTGCTATAAACATTCAAGTGCAGGTGTCCTTTTTGTAAAATGACCTTTTCCCCTTTGGATATACCCCAGCAGTGAGATGACTGGATCAGATGGTAGGTCTACTTTATGTTCTTTAAGATGTCTCCATACTACTTTCCATAGAGGTTGTGCTAGTCTGCACGAGGCCAAACCACAGTGTCTGAGTGTTCCCTCCTCTCTGTATCTGCACCATCCACACCAGCATCTGCTGCTTTGGGACTTTATGATGTGAGCCATTTTCACTGGGGTTAGGTGCTAGCTCAGTGTAGTTTTGATTTGCATTTCTCTGATGATTAGGGACTTTGAATGTTTTTTCATGTGTTTCTTGGCCCATTAGTCTGTCTTTGTTAGGAAAGTCTCTGTTCATGTCTTTTGCCTACTTTTTAATGGGATTATTTGATTTTTTTCCTGGCTGATTTTTCTTGAGTACTTTGTAGCTTCTGGTCATTAGTTCTTTATCAGATGGCTAGCACGTGAATACCGTATATACTCGAGTATAAGCTGAGTTTTTTCCGGCACAAAATTTGTGCCGAAAAACCCGAACTCGGCACACAAAAACTCGGCTTATACTCGAGTATATACGGTGTTTTCTCCCATTCTATGGGTTTTCTATTTGCTTTTTTGATTGTGTTCTTGGCTGTGTAGAAGGTTTTTAATTCGATCATGTCACATTTAAGTTCTCGTTATCTGTTCCTTCTCCTTCATCTCTTCCCACTTGCAGAAAACAGATTATGCTGCTCTTTCTGTCCCTCTTTCTTTTCTTACAACCCACTGCCATCTAGGATGGGGAGATGATTCCTGACAAGTCTTTCTACCTCCAGGAGGGCATACTTCACCAAACCATCATATATATCACCAACAGATTAGTCTTTTTCAAACAGGCTTTATGGTTTTATTCTATTCAAGAATCTTTGAGGCCCCCACTGCTTGTAAATTCAAACTTTTTAGCAGATTATCCAGTAGCCTCCATGTGGCCTTATTCTGCTGTTCTACACTTACCCTCTTTTATGCCTGTGTAAGAACATTTTATTTACCTCTGGCCAATCTCCTTAATTATCTTCTAGAAATAAATGTGTTTTTCAGGTTCCACCCCTTGGGCCACTCTTTGTCTTCCTTTGACCTCCCATTTGGTAAGGGCCTGCGGTAGGCCTGACATGGTGATAAATACTCTATACCTGCAATTCCTCATTGAGTTCTCCAACAACCCTGGGAGGTACTTAGTTCGGATACTTTTACTCATTTTAAAGATGAGAGAACTAAAGTCTAAAGGGGTTAAAGGGCCTGCTGGTAGTAAGGGTGGCGCCAGGCCCTGAAACCACGTTCCTGACTTTAAAGCTTGTGTACTTAACCCGTGTGCTGATCTGTTGCATTCGGTTTAACTGCTTCCTACTCATTATCCTTTATTGATTAAAAATAGTGATTGAGTTCTTTCAGTGTGTCAGGAATTGTGCACCAGGGACTTACTGTGCTTTTGTCCTCAAAGAGTTTTATCTACTAACATTTTTGAACCTCTTTACTAATCTTAATTTTCGCTCATCCTCAGAAGCTCCTCCCTTAGCTCCGATCCTCCCAGGAGAAGACTGTATCAGAATTACACCAGTGTACTATATCATCATGCCCATCATGTTCCAGTGGTCTAGGTGTTTAAAATGGCATGTTGCAGCCCTTGGCCTTCAGGACTTACTCATGCCATGGTTTTTAGTTATTTAGTGAGAGATAGGCTTGCCTCCTTGAGACTATATGATTCCTTCTGAAAGTGTGCCCATTGGTGCCTAGATTAGATGATCCACAGGCTGGTAGACCTTTGGGTATCTGAATGCTTATTCTGGGCACAGTGTTTTAACTTAGGCGGTTTCTGCAGGACCTCGATGGCCCCTTGATGGTGATGGATCTGCATCCTTAGAGGATGCATTGACATTTAGGAGCATCTAAGAGCCATTTGGAGCTTAAATCAGATGCACAGAATGGTGGGGATGGCAGGGACTTTTGAGATCATTGACTCCAACTCTCTCATTTTACAGAGGAAAAGAATAACCAAATTGTGAAGAGATTTTTATTGGAAACAAGGAATATCTATAACACTAAGACTCTGGAAACCCGGTAGACCAGAACTTAGGGGTCTTTCTGAATGCTTACTTTAGAGCCACTGGAAACAATGGGTAGGACCATGTTTCTGCTAGTCCTAGAGTCTGTTAACTGGCTGAGAGGCACTGTGTGGCTGTCTGGAGCTCTGGCTCCTCTCAGCACTTGGACTTGCTCAACTGAGTACTCCTTCCTCCCAGGGGAGCAATGGGAGGAATCTCAGGAAAGGCGCTGAGTTTCAGCGACTCTCAGAGGTCATGGACATGAGCTGTGTCTGTGTATTTTGAGAGGGGGAGTGGGCTATGAGGGGATAGCTGTAGGAAGCCAAGGTCCCTGCAGGCTCTCATATGGATTGCAGTGAATATCTTGATAAAAATAAATATCTTCCCTTTCCAGTTATACTTTTGGCATGGCCTTCTACAGCCTTTGTATTCCAAAGACTTCAGATTTAGGTGACTGAGATAAAATAGTTTTTCTGTTCAAAAGTCAGATTTTCAGTCTGCCTTCATTTTGTGAAGTCATTCTTATTTTCTCGAGAAGGAATAGGAAATTGTGGTAAGACGCCATGGAAGGAATGAAGGCATATCAACCAACTGAGCTGATTTTTTCTTCATCGAGTTCTCCTATCATCCCTGCCTGAGGGGAATTATTATACCCATGTTAGACATGGGTAAAGTGAGGCCCAGGAAGGTGCAGCAAGGTTCCTGTATAATGGTGCAAATAGATGAGAGAGCAGGAATTCTAACCTAACTTTGACTCCGAGTACTCTCTCTCTCTCTTTTTTTTTTTTTTTTTTTTTGCAGTTTTTGGCTGGGGCTGGGTTTGAACCTGCCACCTCCGGTATATGGGCTTCGCGCCCTACTCCTTTGAGCCTCAGGCACTGCCCAGTACTCTCCTTTTTAATGTCAGTGGAGAAGCACTCATCAGATGAGTCAGCGAGACTCCTACCACACGATGCTTTGTCAAGTGGATGCTCACTTACCACTGCTGAAGTAAATGGCCCAATGCAGAAGCAGAATACTTAGGATTTGGAATCAGATGACCTGGGTTCAAGTTTCCAGATTGCCACTTGCTCAGTCCCTTAACCTCTCTGAGTCTCTGTTTCCTCATTTTATGACAGGGATAAAATACCTGTGTCAGAGGGTCATTGTGAGAATTAAGTGAAATATTTCAAGCCAAAGTGTTTTGTATAAAGCACAATGCAAATGTTAGTTACTTAAATGCCACAGTAATTTAAGGTGACAGTTTTCCGAGAAATCAATTACTGAGTCCAAATATGTGCCAAAGTCTTGATCCCGGACTTCCAGAAGCTGATAGTTCTGGTGAGGCCACCAGAATGTGAAAATCAGAGGGTATGGGCCAAATTGTGCTGCAGATATATAAAAGCAATGGAAAGAGAGGGAGGAGGGATTGCTGGAAGGGTTGGCACAGGCCGTCCCCAGGTTACAAACAAGATAGGTTCTGTAGTTTTGATCTTAAGTTGAATTTATATGTAAGTTGGAACAGATAAATTTACCTATTACTTGCAATAGCCTCTGTCAGTGTGAGTTGTGTGTTAATTGGATGTCTGTAACTTGGGGACTTACTGCAATAACCTCCGTCCATAAGCATGAGTTGTACGTAGTCATAGGTCAGATGTTTGTAACTCGGGGACTGCTTGTACATGAGAGAGCTTCACACACGAGGCAGGAACTGCAAAGGTTTGAAGTGAGGGGAGACATGTGAGTACTCTATAGATTTTAAGTAAAATCTTAAAATGTGTCTTCCTAAATCACATTCCTCTTACATCCCACTAGTTTTTTTGGCCTCAAGCAGCAGTTCTCAAAGTGTGGTCCAGGAACCTCCAAAGGTCTCCATGAGCCTTTAGAGGGGGTAAATAAAGTCAAAACTATTTTCTAATAATAATAAAATGTGATTTGCTTTTTTATTCTTAATTTCTCTCCAGTATATGGTGGAGTTTACTGGAAGCTACATGACATATGATATCATAATAGATTGAATATAGAAACAGATGTAAGAATCCAGCTATTCTTCTATTATGCTAGATACCAAAGAGCTTAAAAAATGCCAGTCTTCTTACAAAATTGTTTTGTTTTGGAAACTATAGTTGTTTCTCATAAAATTATGCTACTTACGTACAACAGTGGTGTTATCTTAAAATGAATAAATATTATAGAATTTTTGCAAATGTAATTTCTAATTGAATATACATTGCTAGATATAACACATCTGAATTAAATTTCTTGGGATCTTCAGTAATTTTAAAAGTATGAAAAAGTCCTGAGCCATAAAAGTCTGAGAGCAAGTTTCTGTTAAAAACAGTATTTTGGTGTGAAGACAGTAAAGGTCTCACAAATTTTGATAATGTTTTGGCATCACAGTGTATGTCCTTTTGGTATTTTAGAATGTCTGTGCCCAGGAACTTCAAAATGATAGTGACCAAAATGGCAAGTATGCAGTGAAGCTGGGACCTCTATACATGGTTAGCAGAAGTACTGATTAACCATTTTTGAAGGGTAGTTTACAACAACAGGCTTGATGATAATTTTAACCTTGGAACTAGTAATTGTACTTATATGACTTTATATCAAGGAACCAAATAAAGACACACACCAATATTTATGTTCAACAATACACATTAATGTTATTTAATGTAAGAATTTGGCTAGACATTGATCAACTGGCCGGTGAAGATAGTTAAAGTAAATTATGATGCATGCATACACTGGAATGTTGTAAGGCTTTAAAATAAAACTATCTTTTTGAAAACTATTTAACAACGTGAAGAATTGCTTACAATTTTATGTTAAATGAAAAGCATGACCCAATCTATTTTCAAAAAATGACCTCACATTTTAAAAATATCTAGTATTATAGAAAAAAAAAACAACACACCAAAATTTTAGCTGAGTTTTCTCTGTGTAGTGTGGTTATTGTTGATGTCTTTGTCATACTTTATCCTTGTGTATGTTTTAAGATACTTATACCATAAATTTTCCTGACTTTTTGTCTTTTAAAAAGACCCTGGGATATGATGTTGTCTTTGTCCTAGGCTATAGAAACCAGTTTATTGAGGCAGCCCCTGTCTCCTGGGTTCAGGTGGTAGCTGCCTCAGATCTTGGAGGGGGCAATTCTCTATGGACCACAGTGATGGTTTATGGAATGCTCTATAACTTGAAAATGAACTTCTAGCTGATTGCTTTTTCATGCTTAGTCTTTCAAAGGGAAGCTTAAAACAAAATAGAGATTGTTTTTCATGCCCTTCAGCTCTGGTCTATTGTCAAGAGCATTTGGAGTGTAGGGTGTAGGGTCCAACAGGCAATTGGTTCAATATTGTACAACTGGCACAGGGCAGGGAACATAGCAATCACTCAATAATTCTTTTAAAGAATGACATAAATAAATTTAGGTTTCTAGGCTCAAAAAGAGATGGGGGAAAATATGGTATCAGAACCTCAAAAAATGGCAGCTGTAATTTACTCCTTGGTAACTGAGAAGTTCCTTGTCTTCTCTCCTGGGTCAGAAGACATGAAGTTCTGGGACACTGTAGCCTTTTTTCTTCCCTGGAAGGCAGTAGGGTGAGACAGCACTGGCTTGGCAGGAAGGAACCTCTGCTTTGTTGTTAGTCTCTCACAGCAGAACATTTTCATAGTCAGAAAGGAATCTGTGTGAATGCGATGATTTAAGTCCCTAGAATGGATTTTCTGTTTGAGTATCTGCCCTGCATGGCATTTTTCAGAGTGTTTTAAGAGTTAAAAGAGGCATCCATGGTAGTCCTTGACCTCAAAGAACTTACTCTTCTGTAGAAAGAAGCTTTATGCACAAAATGTTAAATAATGGCTTAAAACAATAGCAGAAAAGAAAAGATGTATGTCTCAGAGAGCAGAGGCAGTGCTCTCTGAGAGTAACAGAGATGCATGGTGCTGCAACACCAGGTGCAGGAGAGAGATGCAAGGTTTCCTGGAGGAGCACAGCAGGGAGAAGAGGTGTTCTCTGCTCTCCAGGGCTGAGTGCTCCTGGGAGGGGGAGACTTGCATTAATTGATAAAGTGATGAATGAGGTTTGAGGGCCTTTCATGTGTAAGACATCATGCTTACTACAGAGGATCAAAAGATTTAAAAATGAATGGGACAGAGAATTTTGCCTCTTGAGGGCAGGGAAAGGTTCTGAAGGATCTACGTCTGTTCGTATTCCCCCATTATTTGGCTGCACATTTTATCCTGGAGGTTTATGGATGTGCAGAAAAATTGCACACATATCACAGGGCCCTATCCAGCTGTACATGTGTGTAATGTTATTTTATTTTTTTATTAAATCATAAACATATAGATCATGTATACATTAATGCATTTATGGGGTACAATGTGCTGATTTCATATAGAATTAGGAATGCTTACATTGCACTGGTTAATATATACCTCATCTTCTTTACTTAATTATTGTGTTAAGATATTATACTTTGTACTTAATAGATCCGACATGTACCCTTTCAATATGCACCATAGGTGTAATCCCACCATTCACCCTCCCTCTATCTGACCTCTCCATTTCCCTGCCATCCCCCCCTCTTCCCTCTTTCATCCTGGGCCATAGTTATGATCTATTCTTCATATGAAAGTGTGAGTGATTGTAAATTGGTTTCAAAATAGTATTGAATACATTGGATATTTTTTCTTCCATTCTTGAGATACTTTACTAAGTAGGATATGTGTGTAATTTTAAAGGGAAATGGTAAACATCTACTTTCCAGACAGAGATGCCTTACTAAAACCGTCCAGATTCTTGTAGTGCAGCCCTCATTATTCTTTTTCCCCAGGAAAATCTGATGAAAAAAGTTGTCTGTTCTCCCTAGACTTTAATTTGTAAGTGCTGGCCACCTGCTGGAGGCTGTCTTTGATTGTGTGTAGCAATCCCTCCATCTTCCCGTGCACCTTTTGGTAGCTTATTGTGGTTGTAGTGGGAGTGAGATGGCATTAGTCTGTCCGCTGCGGGTTATATAACTAATGCAGCTGCTGTTTGCCCAGAAATCTACAAGGCAGTTTCTCTTCCAGTGATGATATTATTGGTCTATCGCACCGTCTCCCAACAACCAACAGTGAAGTGAACTCCCTGATATTAGGACTATTTAAACTTCACAAAAATCCTGTGAAGGCAACATTTATATTCCCGTTGAGCAGACATGAAACATGAGACTTATGTAATTAGGCTGAGGTTCCATAGGCTGGATTTGAAACCAAACCTGCTTGATTCTGAAATGAACCGTCTTTATGATTATGTTGGTCTTTATGAATGCAAATGCTTGTTTCTAATAGAGTTTCCGTACAGATAAGTTCATTTACAGATCTGCATTGTGACCGTGTAGTAACAATCCCTTTATTGTTAGGATTTTTAACGACATGAGTGATACACGGATACATTTTTGTTTTAAAACATTTCAACATTACAAATATGTTCAAGTCCTTGTAGCCACCCAAGCCCATCCCAGTTCCCTAACCAAGAGGTGACTTCTATTACCAGTTATTTGTGTTTTTCCCCTAGATTTGTATATGCATTTGTGTGTACACTTAAAAACTTAATGGAAATATATTGTGTTGTGTCTGGATAATACTGTGGATGTGTAATATATTATTTTTCGGTACGCTTTTTCTTTTAGTATTACGTCTTAGACACTTTTCCTGGCCAGTAACCTCAGTATCTACCTTATTCTTTAATGCTGTGTGTATGTTTGTAATACACTAGACTTCATCGAACCTTTACCCTGATGATTGTCATTTTTTGATGCTCATGGAGGATGTGATGCCTTCTTAGGGGCCTGTTTTTGCCCTTTCTTTCCCTCAAACTGACCTCTTGGCTGATTTTTTTGCATTTTGAATTCTAAATATAACAACCCAACAACCTGATTATCTGAATTGAGGTTCGTTAGTGAGAACAGATGTGCTCACACAGAGAGGAAGACAAATCAAGGATATGAACACTTGTCCAAACCCACACATCTCAGCCTTCCGTTTTAGCTGAGACACGTGCTGGGATGGTGCCACAGTTGGGTTTGCGCTTTATCCGACCTGAACCACAAATTCTGCACGATTCTAGTCTCTGCAGTTGGCCAACGTCCCGTTCTCTGCATTTAGAACCCTGTGATGGCTCTCATTCAAATAGCTGGGGCAGAAGGAAACAGAGATGAATTAATTATCCCGTATCATGGTGCCTTTTTTTGTGAGACTAGATAATGCAGCTGAAGAGTCAGATAACGAGAAGAGGTCACAGAGAGCTTTGTGAGCTCCTGCCTTGGCAGTGGCCTGCCTGTGGATTTTCTAAAGCAGAGGGTGGGGCCAATACCCACTTGGAGAATGAAGCTATTTAAATCACTTGCTTTTGGCTCGAGATCTGAAATTAGTTAACTGGCTGGTTATTTGTGGTCAGGCTGGGTTTCTGCCATTGCAAAGACACAGATTACTGTGGCTTTGGGCACTGGCCCCAGGGTGAGGAGTGGAGCAGGCCAGAGGGGTGCACCAGTGGCTTTCCATCACTGTGACTTGGTCTGCAGTGGTGAAGCTTCTGACCCTGACCTTGGAATGGGCTGTGGTTCACCACACATGGGAGCTCCTAATAGCCCGAGGGCTTTGATTGCTGAGAATGCTCAGTGTGTCTTGGGTGGAGGACACACCGGGAATGGCTACTGTGCGTTCCCCAAGGCCTGGCACTTTGAAGTGGTTCTTTTTATTTTCCAGGGAATTGGGCCCTGCTGTACTTTTTTTTTTTTTTTTCCTGCTGTACTTTTATGGTGACAATTAGAATTAGTGGCTACATATCCTTTAATGCAGCAGTTCTCAACCTGTGGGTCGTGACCCACAGGAATCATATTAAAGCGTTGCAGCATTAGGAAGGTTGAAAACCACTGCTCTAATGATTTATGAAGTATCCATAGTAGCCTTACCCCCTAGTAAGTGTAAGAAATATATGCATGTAAATTGAGTCAATGAAAACAAGGTGATTTCCCTTGAGGACAGTACAATCTGGGGTATTCATAAAAAACTGCCTTTAGCAGAATCTGGGCTGGGTGTTTACTTTCTCCTCTTTGTTGAATCCATACAGCTACCACCCCGCAATCTGAGCGGAGGCTCCGAAGTGTAAGGAGCTGTCACGGCTAGCTCTGGCCCCGAGAACCAGTGTCTTTGCATTGCTAGAGCCTTCTTGTTTTTTTGTGCTTAGAGTCATGCTGTGCATTTTCAGAAATTGAAGAAAAAAATCCATTTGTTATTTTCTTTTAAGGAGTTTTCAGCAGTTGCTGAAAGGAGCAAAAGCACACATGTATATGCAGAGCTTCTAGGTATAGCTGATGTAAATGCGGAGGCGGGTGTGGGCTGCAGTTGGAGGAAAAGTCTTCACAACACAGTTAGTACTGGAGCTGGAAGTCAGAAAGGAAGAGGATTAGGACTCAGTGCCAGCCGTGAGTGAGTGGCAAAGGGGAGATTAAGCAGGCTGACTGCAGAGGCCTTGAATACCGGGCACAGGCAGGAGGCAGGTTTCTGGGCTCATGTGGCAGCCAGGCAGCTGGAGAGAGGTTAGGACATCAGAGAGCCTGCAGGAATGTTGGGGAGTGTCTTAGAGACAAAAGCAGAGTGGTAACTGGGCTGGGGGCAGGGATCCAGGTAGAGGCTGGTATTGCTGCCAACTCCAGCAGTGGCCACCAAATCATACCCCTCCCCCATTTGCAGACAATACTTTCCCTATTACAGAGCCACACCCATTCATTTGCTTATTGTGTCTGGCCTATTAGGAGGCATAAAAGGACAGACTGCTGGGGGCAAGACATGATTGCAAGAGGGACTTTACCTAATAAATGCAATCAGTGTAACCTGGCTTATTGTACCCTCAATGAATTCCCAACAATAAAAAAAAAAAAAAAAAGTTTTAACTTAAAAAAGAAAGGAATAAATAAAAGGACAGACTTGAGTAGTTGGGAGCAGAGGCCTGCAAAACCTGAAATATTTACTCTCTGGCCCTTTTACAGAAAAAGAATAAATGAATAACGTTTGGAAGCCTGAGCCAGAACTACTCATAAGTGGCCAGAAAGGGGAAGCAAAGCACAGCGCCTAGCCCAGGGTACATGTCCTGGTTGATTGATGTATGCTGAGAAATGAGCAAAACAAAACAAACCAAAAATGGCTAGCAGGAAAAGAAACTGTCACAACTGTGGGTGTTTGCTAATATTAGATCATAGCAGACAGCAGGGAGTCCACTGAGGAAGAAGACTCCTGATAGGGGACTCCAGGGGGAAGGAGTTTTACAGAGCTCTCAGGGGCAAGAGGAGGAAAGGGAACAGGAGGGCTGAGGAGCTGCGGAGCAGGGTGGCAGACCAGGGGAAGGAGAGCAGCATGTCCTCCCTGATTCAGAACCTCTGGTGGCCCTGTGAGAGCTGGTGGAGGGCTTTCCGGAGCCCTCTCACTTCTGACTGGAACTCGGCCTTGGGAGCAGGGATATTGAACTCAGCTTAGCTCTGCTGGGAGGCTGGCTTGCCTGCACTGGCTCAAAGGTTTTTTTCTGTTTTTCACTTTTAAAATAGCAGCTCATATTAGTGTTGCCACCATCTACTCCCCGGCTTACTAGAGGAGTGGCAACTTGCTGGGTAGGTAACAAGGCTGGTGTAATTCACACCTCAGCTTCTGAAATTCTCAGTGGGAGAGGGACCCTGGGGGACCAGATGGGGGTGTGGCAGGGCAGGCTGGGGTGTCAGGCCACACGAATCCTTCCGAAATCCTATCAGGATAAGTTAAGAACTCAGGGGGAGTGGCAGGGCTCAGACAAGGAGCTGGCAACCCAATTGGCACCCTAGCATAGAAGTGAAGAGGGAGGACGCCTGCCTCAGTCAATGAGCAGAGTGCATGGTCAGGGGCTGGCAGCCTCAGCCAGACTGTGCGCAGGTCCTTGGGAAGATCGTGGAGCCAAGGAACACTGTCTCTCTAGAGGTGCATCCTCCTTGGAGACCATGTTATCCAGAACCAGTGAAGTAGGAATAATATCTAGAGTATGACATTGTAACTCTACATGGAATTGTCACCCCCAGAAAACCTTGTCTTCCCTAAAGCACAAGAAGCCATGTATAAGACTTTTCATTATAGTAACATTGTTTATAATAACGAATTTTAAGAGAAGGATAAAAGAACCAAAAATACTTACCCGTGCTAGAAAGGATAAATAGAGGGTGGTTTACTCACAAGCTGAAATTTTAGACAGCAGTTAAAATGAATTAGTTGCAGCTGGGTGTGTCAACATGGCTGCATCTCACAAACTGAATATTGAGTGAGATAAGCAAGCTGTAGTGCATTTATCCTGTATAACGTTCACGCACATGAGAAAAACACTCAAATGCAACACTTGTTAGATTTCGTAGTGGCCGTATGATTGGCTGTTCATTGTGCTTTTCTGTGTGTTGGAAATAATTTATAAAGAGAGAAAGGAGGAATGGGGGCTACATGCACACACGTGTGCATACACACAGGTGCACACACAGCAGTGGGCTGGAGCTGGTATAACCTGAGCTGAGGACCGTGAGCCCTGAGGTGGTCGCCGTGGCTGTGCTGGTCGCTCAGGTGTCTTCCAGGTTAGCTGGGTGCACTGACCATGCGGGATGGATTCATAACTGGCGTAGTGCCAGGCCCGGGGTGGCCACGTGTCAAGATTTGGGAGGCTAGCTTAAAAATTGGTGAGATGAGCCTCTTTTCTCTAAGGTACCCCACTGGTAGATGTTGAATCACAGGAGACAGAGGGGTATGGTCCTATTCTCTGCCATCAATTTGAAGAAATAAGAGTTGTCTTGGGCTACACGTTAAATACATAAACACTAATGGAAGCTGATCAGCAAAAAAAAAAAAAGTCTGTTCACACTTTTTATGATGTTCAACACCAGAGATAAACAAAAAAACTCCTCACAAAATCAACAAGTGGCCAGTGGGCTGTAAGTGGTCCCCCTGGTGGAGGATGGTTTGCTTTCTTGTAAGAGCAGGTTCTGAGGGCAAATGTATCTCTGCAATAAGGCTGAGGTCTCTGCCATCTGGCCCTCACCCAAGGCCAAAGGAGCCCAAAGAATGCTGTGCTCATGGCGATGTGCAGCGTTATGCTGGAAAGGGCAGCATGGGGGCCCCAAATGCTGGAAAGGACAGTGTTGGGGGCACCCTTGATTCCACAAGGTCACCAGCTCCTCAGTTGTCTTCTGTCTCAGTGGATGAGCAGAATCTGGCAGAGGCATGGAGGAGGCTGAGATGGAGGAAGTCCCTACTCTCACTAGCCACTTTTAGAAGAAAGTGAAATCTATGTGAATCTGTCATGCAGCTTGTAAAAGAGGAATGATGTGTGGATATGAGGATGTTACCTTTGATGAGGGTTATGTGGATTCTGGAAGGAAATTTGTTGTGATGTTAGTCATACAGGGAGTCCTGAAAATTTAGCTCTTGTAAGATTTTTGCTATAGATAGTGTAAGGAAAAGTTGCTGGTTGTAAAACAGCTTAGTACCATGCTGGTGAGGTAGTAAAATTGAAAGTCCAGAAGAGGCTTTATGGTTATCTGAGTTAAACCCCATGTGTTAATGAGGGAATGGGGCTTAGCAACCATTCTCTCCTTGACCAAATTCTGTTTTAACTAGGATTCATCCTTGGGCATGTTCTCTAGAGCCCAATTTTAGCAAGAATCCTGCTAAATCAGTTTAGCCAGAGTCCGTCAGCCTCTGTGTCTGATCAAAGTCCTCATCCTCCACTGTCTCCCAAGTAATGCCATCACCCTAGCTTGCATTCGTCAGGATCCTGTTGGGCCAGTTAACAAAGACTTAACTCACTCTCTCAGTGATTTTCCATTTACTGACCCCCTACCCTGCTTTTTAACAAAAGCTCCCACTTTTCCTTGTTGTGGTCGGAGTTAAGGCCTCTCTCTGTCTCCTCTCTCAGGTGGAAATGTCCCTTCATCTGTCACAGTAGCCCTGAACAAAATCTGCCTTGTCATTTAAAAGGGTGTCAGAATAATTTTTTTCATTAACAGCTGAAGAGAAAGTGGCTTGTCCAGGGTAACACTTAGAGTGCATTTCAAAATTTGTTCTAGCGTCTGGATTTGTAGACTCCAAGTTCACTGTTCTTTCCCCAAATATGCTGCCTTTATGCCTTCCAGAGCACAGAATTAAGAAGTAATCAACTGTACAAAGTGTTTTGCTTAGATTAATAAAAATGTAAATGACAGCCTCTAGAGATCATGGTCTGTCTCCTCTCCTGCTTTGTATAGGATAGTTGCTCAGGGTGAGTGGTCATTTAACCTTAATTCTAGTACCAGTGAATTATAGACCTTTCCCTGTCTCTAGATGCTCTGCACTGCACCGGGCTGGACTGGTTGTGTGGGCATCCATAGGGTTGTGTGTTTTCTAGGCATGGCTAAGTGCTGAGTTACACTATATTAGTAGCTGATAAAAGACTTGTGAATAGGCTTGGACAGTTCATTCATCATTCATTCATTCTCACAAATAAAAACAAAGTGAAACAATACAAAACCAGCACTTGGCACTTGCTTTGTATCAGGCATAGTCCAGGGATCTAAGTTATTTCAGAGATAGAATCATTAAGCCTGGGAAACTGAGCTAGGTTCCAGAGGTGAAGGCAGAGAGAAAGATTGGGAGAGTCCCGGAGCTTCTGTGCCTGGGGTAGACAAGAGACAGAGGATAAGAAGTCAGATTTTGGGGGGACTGATTATTAAAGTCAGCATAAATGATGACCACAAGGAGCTGGTAGCCCAGGGGAGGATTTGAAATACTGATATTTGTTTATTCAGTAAATGTGCTGAGTATGTGTAATGTGTAAGGCCTTGTTCTGCACATTTCAGGGAGAAATGAATGAAATTTTTTTTTTTTTTTTTTATATAACATTTTAGTTGAGTCCCTGGGCTTTTCCAGATATACAGTCATGTCATCTGTGAAGAGTGAAAGCTTGATCTCCTCTGATCCTATTTGGATACCATTGATCGCCTTCTCTTGCCTGATTGTGGTGGCTAAGACCTCCATTACAATGTTAAAAAGCAGTGGAGACAATGGGCAACCTTGCCTGGTTCCTGATCTGACTGGAAATGTTTTCAATTTTACTCCATTCAATACTATATTGACTGTGGGTTTGCTGTAAATGGCCTCTATCAGTTTAAGAAATGTCCCTTCTATACCTATTTTCTTTCTTTTTAAAAAAATTAAATCATAGCTGTGTATATTAATGCAATTATCTATTTTCTTAAGTGTTCTATTCATAAAAGGATGCTGGATATTATCAAAGCTTTTTCTGCATCAATTGAGAGAATCATATGGTCTTTGTTTTTTATTTTATTTATATGATGTATTATATTTATAGATTTACATATATTGAACCAAACTTGAGACTCTGGGATAAAACCCACTTGGTCATGGTGTAAATTTGTTTAATGTGTTGCTGGATTCTATTTGCTAGGATCTCATTGAATATTTTTGCCTCTATATTCATTAAAGGTATTGGTCTATTATTTTCTTTTCTTGTTGGATCTTTTCCTGGTTTGGGGATCAGGGTGATATTTGCTTTATAGAATGTGTTGGGGAGTATTCCTTCTTTTTCTATATTTTGGAAAAGGTTAAGTAATACAGGTACTAGTTCCTCTTTAAAGGTTTGGTAGGATTAAATTTTCTCATGTGTTATATTTTTGTACCCTCACAAATGCCCTGTAAGATTAAATTAGCTCCATTTTTCAGATAAGAGACCTGAAGATCTGGCAGGGAAAGTAACTTTCACATGGTCATGCATCTAGAGAGCTGCAGGTGTGGGAATGAAACAGATTTTTCTGTACCCATAGTTCATATTCTTTCCTCTTACCATAGTGTTCTGTGAAGTTCCCTGTTCTTGAGGAGTTTAGATTGTGATTAGGAAAACAACATAAAGAAATTAGTCATGACACTGTCAAAGAGTTAGGAAAAAGGCATGCCTAGGGTGTGTTGGGTGTCTAAGGGTAGGAAAAGGTGTTCTGGTGAAGAGGAAAAATGATCAGTGGTGATGATGATGATGATGTCAGGTAGTGAAGCTTCATTAGAGGAGGAAAGGGAAGATTTTATGCCAGGCCTGGTAACCAGGAATCTGCCAGCTTGAATGGGGGTAGAAATGGCTCCTAAAGGTCATCATGCAGTTTTGCTACTAGACTTCTGATGCTAAGCTGTGGGTCAGGGCATACCAGGTTAGTGTTAGAAGATAGATAAAGCAGAGGCTTGCCTTTACTATGGCACCAGGAAGCCAAAGTAGGGAAGGCCCTGAGCCAGAGTGGGGACTGAGATTGAGCCAGAATGCAGGCACCTGCAAGGTCAAGGACCACTGAGAAAATAATTGACCTCTGAGTCCCTCTAAAACCTGAGTAGTAGAAGCTTTGTGAGGCTAGCCAAGGAGGGTGATGACCGAAAGTGAGCACCCTCCATGCCTGGTTGCAAAAGGGAGGGCAGGTATGTGTGGGAAGTGTGGTGGGGCTGTTGGCTACTCAAAGCTCACTGTGTGGCACCCTCTTGCCTTCCTCCTGGTGGAAGAGAAGGGTGGAAAGGAAAGCACCAATCGCATGGCCTGCCTTTGCTTTCTGAGCCTTTACTTCTGATTTTGCCATAAGGTTAGTCTAGAAATTAAGCTCAAAGGAGAGGCAGAGGGCCAGCGGGATCACTGGAATGATGAATTGCTTGGAGCATCTCAGTGTCACCGTCCTTTCCTCCAGACCACGTATATTGTTGTCGCAGTGAATAGCATCAAACCCTCTGCCTGGAGGGGCCTCATTTGGTCATTGGATCCAACAAGTTCTTTGGATCCCACTTCCTGCCTCTCGGAGGCTCCCCTTGCTCTAGGCTTAGTGGAGCAGATGTGAAGTTGGTGGCACCCTGGAGGCATCAGGAGACAAACTGCCCACTGGTGGGAAGTCAGGCCCTACAGCACCTTGCATGGAGCCAGAGGGCTGGGGATGGAGGAAGGCGGACGTCTCTCCAGAGGCTGCTTCCACTGCTCTGCTTCACAGAGGGCAGAAAAGTAGGTCTCTGAGAACAGCCTGGAGCCCAGGGGCACCAGCGCAGTGAGCGTGTGCATTAGTGTAATTGTTCTTCTAAAGTTAATGGGGCTGTTTATCCCTAGAGAACACTTAAACACTCATGTGATTTAGTAGCAAAGTTGCAGGTTGGGGGGAGGCTGGCTCCCCTGGAAACATAGTCTCCTGTTTTGTAAAACAATCTCTCCCTTTCTTTCCTTCTCTCTTCTGTTCTATCTGCAGGTCAACGGATTATGGCACCACCTATGAAAAGCTGAATGACAAAGTGGGCTTGAAGACTGTCCTCAGTTACCTCTATGTCAATCCCACCAACAAAAGGAAGGTAAGAGGCAGGTCAGGAGGTCTTGAGCACTCTCGCAGGGTGGCAAGGTTGCTTAGGGGCAAGGGTTAAAAAAGAAAGCACAACAGCCATGGAATCATTTTTAGAGGCCTGGGTTATATACCAGGAACTTCAAAGGGCACTGTTTGTAATTCTAACAACAACCTTGATAGTGATAATAATAACAGCAGCAGCAGCACCACCAAGGGATGTATTAAATATATAACTGTGTAAGTGGTTCCTCTGTCTTATCTGATTTATCCTCACAACCCATCTATGGGGTAGAAATTATGATGGTACTCATTTTACAGGTAAAGAAACCGAAGTGCAGAGAGATTAAGTAACTTTCTAGCGTGAATCAGACAGTGGTAATATCTATAATTTGAGCATGGGTTTGCTTGACTCAAGAGTTGAGTCTTTCCACAGCCTTCCTCTTGCTGGTTTGCTTTCTGAGAGTTCATTATGCCCAGGGAGTCCATTCTGCTGAAATGCGTCTCTGGAATTCAGATTCTTCAACTTGATCTTGAGCTGCTTCTGAGGCAGAGCAGGGCAGACGTGGTTCCCCCTGCTCCTCTGTTTTCCTCTTGACTTAGCCACCATGATGGAATCATGTAAGGTCAGACCCTCTTCATGCAAACCTACTGGGAGGAGGAGAAGGCCTGGATTCCATGGAACGATGCATAATTTTTGAAAATCAATACTGTGCAATGTATTATCTTTGGGGAGGATAATCCTTTCCCAGCTAGGAAAGCCCTGCTGTTCAGGAACTTAGGCAGGCATGGCTCAAGCACACCCAATGAACACATAATTGATCATTTGAATATTTCTAAAAGGCTAAAGCAGTGGTAACACTAACTCACTTGCAATCTGATTTTCATTCCCTAGTGGTTTTGCGCGCACTTCCTTCCTCCTTGAGGTAAGCTCAGGAGGAAGCTCAAAACTGTTGTGTGAATATCCCTGATCTCTGATTCCAATGTGGTGAGTCCAAGCTGCGGCTAAGAATGATGACTGTTCATACAAAGTACAGCACTTTTGGCTCAGACCAGCCTAACATACAGCCCCACTGCTTCTCCTTACTTCCACCCGCAGTACTACCTCTAAGGGCTCCCAGACAGGGAGGAAGTGGAATTGTCAGCTCCTGGTCCGGCAGGATGATTGATAACCAAAGGATCCAGCCAACTGTGAGGATTACCAGACCCCTAGAGTATGCCCACCAGCCAAGTGCCAAAGCCCTGGTGATCAGGAGGGCTATTTAAGTGCTGTTACTACATAAAGTAACCCTTTGTCTCAAAGGGTGGTTGTTTGTACATTTTTCAATATTATTGTTTCAATTAATGCATGTTAGCACTGGAAGAGACCACAACTACAAGTGGTTATTCACAGTTTTTTTAAAATTTATTTTTAAATTGGCATATAAAGTTGTATGTATTTATCATGTACATGTCCTAAAGTACATATACATTATGGAATGCCTAAATCCAGCTAATTAACGAGTGCATTACCTCACATGGTTATTACCATTTTTATGTTAAGAACATTTATTCACTTAACATTTCTCAGGAATACATTCTATCTTCATTAACAATAGTCACCATACTATACAGTAGATCTCTTAAACTTATTCCTCCTACATAATTGTCATTATGTGTTTTTGCCCAACATCTCCCAACCTCCCTTCCCCTCTAACCACCTCCAGGGGTCCTCAAACTTTTTAAATAGGGGGCCAATTCACTGTCCCTCAGACCATTGGAGGGGAGGGCCAGACTAAAGTTAAAAAACTATGAACAAATTCTTATGCACACTGCACATATCTTATTTTGAAGTAAAAAAACAAAATGGGAAGAAATACAATCACACCACCTCATGTGGCCCACGGGCCGCAGTTTGAGGACCCCTGACTAGTCCCTGAGACCCACGACTCTACTTCTAATTCTATGAAATCAACTTTTTTAGAGTCTGCATGTGATTGATTTCATGTGGTATTTGTCTATCTGGTCCTGGCTTATTTCACTTAACATGATGTCTTCCATGTTCATCCATGTTGTCACAGATGACAGGATTTCCTTCTTCATTATAGCTGAATCCCATTTCATTATGTATGTGTTTACCATGTTTTCTCTATCCACTGATAGACTCACAAGTTGATTCCATATCCTGGCTATTGTTGATAATGCTATCATAAACATGGGAGTGCAGCTAGTCTCTTTGATATATTGATTTCATTTCATTTAGATATCTACCCAGGAGTGGAACTGCTGGATCATATGGTAGTTCTATTTTTAATTTTTTTGAGGAGCCTCCATACTGTTTTCCATAATGGCTGTACTAATTTACATTCCTACCAACAGTGTGCTTAACAGTTTTTGAACTGCAACTCTTTTGCACATGTGATTAAAGTTTTACACCTCTCTAAAAACATGCCTAAGCTATAAAAATTTTCATACATTTTGAAGGGTTTGTGAACATCACAGATCCCACCCATATACCCAAGATGTCCATGAATATCAGTTGGGAATCATTTCTCTGTACCAACAGTCCTATTTTACTGAAGTTAAAAAATCCCACATAGTCAGGTAGAAAAAAGAGTCAGGATTAGAACCCAGAACTCTTGATTCTCAAGTTTATATTTCTTTGCTTCAGCTCTTTCCATGTACCTTTTCCTCCTCTGTAATCATAGCCTAGGAGGTGTTGACAATTGCTTCATGATATTGAATTAAAGCTTGGTGCTATGTCCATGATGGATACGTGGTAAAAGTTGACTGAATTGAGTTGTTGACAATCTATACTGATTCTTCCTCTCCCAAGTCCCTTCTTGAGAAGGAAGCTGAGGCCCACTGGGACAACTGCCCCACCCAACTTGCTCAGCTGGTTGGTGGCAGCCTTGGCAGTTGGTCTCTTAACCCCCAGTCGAATGCTCTTCTCTTCCTACATGACTGCCCTGGGCTCTGAGGAATCACAGTGGGTGTGTGTGCTTTGAGATAACTGAGTGTTGGACACAAAAGATGCCCCGCAGCATGGATCTCTGACCTATAACGAGACCACGACAGAACTGAATTAATTATATTTTCCTGTAGATGGTACATCAACTGTCTTTGTAAGGATTTTTCTAAAAGGTGGATTCCTAAGTAGATCTTTATCTGAGGGTTGTATCTGTTCTCATTCATTCTGGCATTCATCTACCGTGTATGTTTCTGGTTGGAAATGCTTGTAATAATTTTTCTTTTGGTATTTTGCTATTTTTCTTTACTCTGGACTGTTTGAAGTCTCTGTAGCACAACTTGGAAGTTCTTGGAGGCAAGGGAGACAAAGGGTGGGTTAAAGCAGATGCTGTGAGTTGGAGGGAATGTTCCATGTTCTCTCCCATCCATGGCTGGGATTTGGGAGATAGTGGGTATACACTATCTCCACTTCCATTTGTTATTTACACAGGTGATGTCCAGGCCTTGGGCTCTCCAGAGCAATTTCCCACAGGAATTACTGCCCATGAAACAGAAACTAGGTCTATTTTATTTGTCTTCTTTGAAGAACATCACCAAAGTACAGTTAACTCCTACCTAAGATGTGCTGCCACCCAGAAAGTTAAAAGCACAGACATTTCTTTACTCAGATTCGGGAAAGATAAATATCAGGCTAATGGCAGCAGTAGATTTACTTTTTTAAAAACAGCAGTAGAAATTAATGTTCACAAGGAGCCTGTGTGATCCTGAAGTGCTTTTGGCATCATCTTAGAAAAGATGAAATTGGATTCTATTTCATTTCATTAAGTGGTATGGCTTATATCCTGAGCCTCTAGATGTTGGCAATACACACATATTCTACATGACGACTTCTCTTAACCAGAATATTCAGTTAGTAGAACTCCCGCTTCTCTAGCTACTTAGGCAAAATGACAATTTGACATAAAATACTCATTTCTTTAGTAGTCTAGAGTTCTGAGTCATTATGGCTTTCTAATGAAACTTTTTTTTTAGTCTTCTTATTAAATATATCTTGAAGTTTAAGCCTGTAGTCATCAGGATTCTCATCTTACCTTGTGTTATGAGAAATTCTTTTAATTCTCTCAGTACCCCAATTATCTGTAGCTCCCCGTTGTTCATGGGCCAGCTAACGGCAGTCGTCTCTGGCAGATTTTGGCGTTCATCTTGGTAGAAGCACTTGTTTTTCAACTAATGAGTTATTTATTTAACAGATGGCTGCTGCTTTCCTCAGAGGCTATGAATACATCAAATGAGATCTGTTGCCCTTGGCAAAACTGTAAATTGAACTTGTATTTACATAGTGTCTCCCAAAGCTAGTTGTTGATTTTTTGAATACCTTTTTGACAACATAAAATCTCCAAATACAGGTAGTTGAGAAGCCATGAAGTTGAAATCAGGGGTGTTAACCTGTGTATAGTTCCCTTCTCTTAGTATTAGAATCAGGCAGCATTAACTGAGCACCTGCTGCACTCAGCCCCCTTTCAGTGGCTTTACCTTTGTGATCTCGAATTCTCTCAGCCACGTTAGGGAGCAGGTAAGATAAGAAAATAGACTCTAACTCTAACCCTAAGATTACTGTAAATGGTGGATCTTTAACTATAGCCTTCCCAATAGATTGATTTTGGGAATAAATTAATGAGGATACATTCAGGAATTCTGAGCTGCCTTAAGGTAGTTGGGATTTGTACTAAGACGTTTTTATCTTTATCCTAGGCCATGAGTAGGGCATCATCATTTTACCTAGAGGGTTTTATAATTCCAGGTCTAAATGAGAATATTGATATGGAATGGTCAAAGCTGTTCCAATTGAACTTGTCTTAGACTGTTGTTCTGTGGTGTGGTGGCATCAGCATTATTTTAATGACCTAGACCTGCCCTAGCTATATTTAATGTGAATTCTGCATCAGTCTCTATTTGGGCTGTTTGCCTTTCTCAGACTATTGGCCAGTTAGCTCATCACCTTGGTTTGAGCTCGCCTTCCTTAAGGGAGCCCAGCATTGCGGAATGTACCTGAACCTGGAACTTGGAAGATAAAGGACAGTGTTTTAGTTCTGGGAGCAGGAGTGTGAAGGGTTTGCCTCCCAGAGGAGGGGCCCAGTGAACTCCAGCTCACAGTTTTCCCTTTCCTGCCTAGGAGGTAAACATATTTGGGTACCCAGAACTCATTACTGTCAGATGATTTTTGTCCTCAGGCCCATGCAGAATGGCAAGTGCCAAGGTCAAGTCTGCGTTTAACAGAGCTCTACAGAGAGGGGCTTGCCTCCCGTGAGCCAATTTTAGAATAAATCTTTGAGGGGACAGGGAAATGTTGTAGTCTAATTGCTCTGTCTCAGAAGTGACTGCCACCTGCAGCTTTGGAGACAGTGTGTTGGAAACGCCAGAGAGCTTACACAGGTCTGACTGCTGGGGTTGTTACCAAGTTACTACTGAGTAGAGGAATGGGTGTGTGTGTTTGTGTGTGTGAGCATGCATGCATGCATTCATTTGTTGTTTGTATGTATGTTGAGGGGGCTGAAGTTCTGACATCAGAATGGAATGTTGGCTTCTTTTTATTGACCTCCTAATAAAGGTTGGGTGGGGTGGGGGGCTAGGTTCCCTACTACATCTCATTCTAAGTTTTACTATTACTTCCCTCAGCCTGGTAGTTTTAACCCCATTTGACAAGTGAGCAGACCGAGGCCCAAGCAAGTGGGCTACTGATTTTAGTAAAATAGCTAAGAAAAGGGGTCTGTGATCCCATTCACTTCTTTATGACCACAAGGTTAGCTTCCACTGCCATAGGTAGAAAGACTGGGTGAGCTGCAGTCTTTCTCTGTTAGTAGTAACCCAGTTGCCTGGGGTACTCTGCTCATTAATGTTAGAGGATTAGTAGTTTCTTAGAGGAGGAGGGGAGCATTAGATCCTCCATTCCTAATTGATTTACCAGTGAGAAAGATAATTACTTCCAGGCTGCCCTGAAGAAATACGGTGGGAATTACCAGTCCGATTTCTCCAATGAGCAAGCAGCCTCCATCCAGCTGTAAAGAGGCCGTGTACAGCCGGATGCTGGTTATGCCTCTGTCATTCTTTTGATATAGCAGCATAACCCTGGGCCATCTCTAACACCCTGGAAAACCTTTAAACAAAACACAGTACAGAATTTTAAATTATTGGACTCCTGCTTTCCCTGACCCATGTCTCCCAAGATTGTTGGAGGGTCAGGGAAAGTGAGCAGTAGAGTAGTACACTTTCAGTTCACAAACGTGAAAGTCTCTTCCGCTACAGTAAAGAAAATAAGGTGAAAAGGTAATTTTACGCTGTCAAGCAATCTGTTAAATGTCTGGCAGCGAGCAAAGTATTTTGTGGAGGGGGAGGTTTCCTGTTCTCAGACATGTGCAGTCCGCTTGGGCAGAACAGGTGCACAAGAAAACAGCTGCATACCTAGACCTGAGTCTTATATTCAAAGCAGGAAGGAGCCAGAACATAGTGGCCAGTGGGGATGTGGGCCAGGTGGGGCTGGGCAGTCCTCCTGTAAAGGCGTTTCTGCCACTAGGTTCAGCTGACTGTTGTCATATAAAGATGAGGGCCCCCTGCATAGCCAGATATTGTTAATATCCTTGTTATTATTCTCTTAATTTCCTAAGAGATTTTCCTATGTAAATTTTCATATAAAACTTCTGTATTTTTAAATATTTTAGATAGGCGGGGCTGTGGAGCTCAGGGTTGGAAGGCTGCCAGGCTGTACCAAATCTTCCTTGATTCTTTATGTCCAATTGGTATCTCAGACCATATTCTAAATAGTAAATTTGTAAGTCTACAGGTGAAAAGTTGGTATTTGCAATGTAGTCTTTGGGGCCACAGGATAATACTCCGTAGACTCTATTGCTGGGAGACTGCATGGATACTTTTATTGACTCCAAAGGATCACAGGGTAGGTCCTTCATTGCAAAGAGATTTTTTTGTGTCATTTAAGGGTAAGATTGTTCAAGTAGGAGAAGGAGGCAGATACCTTCTCTCTGGGCTTGGTTCTGCCCCTGAGTAATGGAGTGTCTTTGTACAAGCCAGCCTCCGCTAAGAGCTTCCTCTTGCCTATTTGTAGAGAGGCGAGTGGGAGTCCTAATGTTTTGAAGCTCCTGTAGCTCAGGGGGTCTTGGTGGTCACCACTTAGTGCTTCTCAGACGGTTTTGCAGTGCTCTGTGATGAGGCATAGTCTTTGTGGCTCAGTGGAAAGCCTGGTAGGTAGTCCTTAGCAAGCATCATTCTCATAGCTCTTGGTTCTGTAGCCCTCTGTCTGCTGGCCAAGCCCTTCTACCCAGTTTTTGAAGTTATACTCTCTTGGCTCTGATGGTAGAGCTTAGAACAGTAGCAACCTTAATGGCACAACTGTGGGTTGCATCAGCACAAACCAGCACTACTTTGTGGGAGCATCACTGTCTATCCAGGCGAGCACAGCTCTCTTCTTGTAGACAAGGGAGCTAGAGATACTGCCTAGATCTATCCTGGAAACCCAGGACAGAGGATACCATGTATCACAGGAAAAGGCAGGAGTTCAGCTCTTCTGCACCACACACCCTCATTCAGGACCATTGACTCAGTGCAACCTGACATCACATTTCTGTGGACCTCTTCTCTCCCCCTTGAGAAAATGTGCATAAAATGCTGTTCTTTATAGAGCAAGGAAGAGAGGTCCCTCTTAGTGCTAGCATCTGTTTCTAGTAAAGTGGGTCTGATGATAGTAACCATGATAGTAATAAGCAGCAGCAGCTAGTATTTTTTGAGAATTTACTTTGTGCCAAAAATTATTCTAAAAGCTTTACATGAATTAATTCATTTAATACTTCAACAACAATCCTGTGATGTTGGTACTGTCATTATTCAGTTTATAGGTGATGAGAGTTTGGTACCAAGGCGTTAGCAGTGTAATGGTTCCTTACTTTGGTCTAATGTGCTCATTTAACTTGCTTCCCATCATATTTAATTCTGTGACTCACTGCATGTTGGAGGTAAAGGGCTCTCAGAGACTGTCTATGCAGGCCCTTATTTAATAGAGGAGGCCTCTCAGTGATTTGTCTGAGATCGTGAAGTCATTTACAGCAGACTTTGGGCTGAAACAGTCTATTGACTCCTATTCTAGAATTCTCTTCTGAGCCCACAAGGCTGCTGACAGCTGCAGAATTCAGATCTGATGGGCAACCCCAACTGGGTACAGGGATGAGCACAAGATGGAATGGTAGGAAAAGTTGTATTCCCACCTGTCCTGTTGAATAGTGGTGGCGGGGCTGTAGGGTTCAAAGAGACATTGTTAGCTTCTCAGTTCTCCAGCCTCAAAGCCCCAAGGATGTTTCTTCTGGAATACCACTGCCAGTGAACCTGCATGGGAAACCAAGGACCTGGAATCTAAACTGCTTCTTACATGTTGTAAGCACACAGTGGTTGAGCAGTGTTGCCAGAGCCAAATGGCTTGATAAAGAAACAGGGAGCTGGGTCCTGGGGTTAGATTGGGGGTGCAGAGAGAGCTATCTGGGAAAAGAATCAGGATTCTGGTGTGGGCCTTTCCCCTGACTAGCTCCAGAGCACTGGGAACATCATTTAGATTCTCTGATCTTTAGCATTTCAATGTATAAAATGGGGATAAAAGATCATTTATCTATCCCCTCCTCATAGAAGCACAAGTAGCATAAAAAGAGATATATTATGCTTTGAGAGAAATCAGCTGCAAAAGGAAGGGGATGGTGGTGGTTCCTTCTGAGCTGGAGCTGGTATCTCCATCACAGCAGGGAACCCAGGCTCCAGCCACCCAGCTGTGCCTCCAGTGCTCACTGGTGGCTGCTGGTCTGCTGCTGAGCTGCCCACCTTCAGGCTGCCTTGGATAGGATGCTCTCAGAACCCTGGGCCTGCTCAGGGCCTCACATCCTGCCTCATCCGGGAGGCTTGCTGCCACCTTCTCTTTCCCATCTTCTTCCCTGTCTCTTAAAACTAGACCTGCTGGCAGCCTGAGTGAGACAGGTTATTCTGTTGATGGAGAGACACAGACCCCTTGTGTTAATTCAGAACCACTTTGTTTTTCTTGCCTTATTAATTAACATGGTTACCAAGAGGGTAGAACAATGTTTCCAGAGATGTGTTTAGGGGAAAATGTGTGAAAGGAAAGAGTAGAAAAAGGAAAACAACAGGACATGGACCAAAACTGCCGCTTTTGTTGATTCTAGTTCTAAACCTTTTTTTTTTTACCCTCCTTGGTGTGTCCACAAAGAACACCAGAAAATTCCTCTGCCTATCTTCAGAAAGGGAAAGTATTAGCCCTTAGCACAGGCTCAGAAAGCACAACAAGGTGTGGGCGGGGG
>CAUYPK010139899.1:0-31269 GCA_963574355.1 Loris lydekkerianus | reverse complement strand
AGACCACTCTCTCAGAGAGCTCTGGGATAATTCAAAGAAAACCAATATTCGTCTTATAGGGATCCCCGAAAGTGATGAAGTGGCTTCACAAGGCACAGAGTCTCTTCTCCACGAGATTATGAAGGAGAACTTTCCAGATATGCCAAGGGATTCTGAAATTCAGATAGCAGACAGTTTCAGAACTCCAGCACGACTCAACCCAAATAAGACATCCTCAGACACATCATAATCAATTTCACTAAAGTAAATATGAAGGAGAAAATTCTGAAAGCTGCCAGATGAAAGAAAACCATTACCTACAAGGGGAAGAATATTAGAATAACTGCAGATCTCTCTGCTGAAACCTTTCAAGCTACAAGAGGATGGTCATCGACTTCTAATCTCCTAAAACAAAATAATTTTCCACCCAGGATCTTGTACCCAGCTAAACTGAGCTTCATTTATGACAGAGAAATTAAATACTTCAACGACATTCACATGTTGAAGAAATTTGCCACAACTAAACTAGCTCTCCAGGACATTCTTAGACCTATACTCCATAAAGACCAACATAATCCTCCACCACAAAAGTAAACCCACCCAGAAAATTTTTGATCAAATCCCAACTCCCACAGTCGCAAAAGGATTAAAAATGTACACCAGACTCTCGAAAGGCTTATCAATATTCTCAATTAATGTGAATGGTTTAAATTGTCCTCTAAAGAGGCACAGGTTGGCTGGCTGGATACAAAAACTAAAGCCAGATATTTGCTGCATCCAAGAATCGCATCTTACATTAAAAGACAAATATAGATTCTAGGTGAAGGGATGGTCATCTATATTCCAGGCAAATGGAAAGCACAAAATGGGTCTTTTTCTGACTCTAAAACTTATCCTTTTACAACTCTATTTATTTGCTTTGTATTGTTTAATGGTAAACATTTTGTTCCATTCAACACATTTTCCAATTTATACAGACATGGAGAAACTGCATTCCCATAACAGCCCCTCAGTAGTGCCCTTAGGACATCACTATGTGTAGCAAAGATTCAGCATGATGAAATGAACCAACATGGTAAAGTAACATATATCAAAGCAGGACAGATTAGCTGTGTGCAGGGGGCATCGAAATCATGTATCAAATACTTTTAAGGTTATTCCTCATGAACATCAATCCTTTATTTTACTGAAGAAAAATAACAAGGTTAGTAGGTGACAAGGAATATTATTTAAAGCAGAACAGGGTGAGGACTATGTGTCTTCTCCCCTAGATCCTTTCTCCAATGCCTCCCCAATGCTACCCAAATGGTGGCAATGTCTAAAACAACACATTCAACTCTTAAATAATAAGGTGTAGGGATTGTATCCATTCTATAATATGAGGGAGAAGAGTCTTTGCTTTGTTTGTAACTTGTGCATCATATATTGTAGATTATGATGATTCACATGTATACAGGAGTATTTCTGAAAGTGTAAACATTTGAAATTCAAAGGATCCTGAGAGTTAATCTTTGACTAAAGCAGAACATTATCCAGACTAGTATACTAACATAGGCAGACACAGGAAGGAGACCACATACTTTCCCTTCATACACTTTTCTCATGTTTTATGACTTTTGCTCCCTAGAAATTTCCTCTTAGCATTAACTAATATGCCTCTTGCAGAATACAAACTTGTATTTTTCTATGTATTTTAAGAGAGACAGCAGATGGGGGCTTTAGAAACAATTTTTTAGGAGATGAGTGGGAAGGGCTGGGGGGTGTGTGTGCATGTGTACATATGTGTGTGTGTATACTAAACAAAACCAGCCTGTGGTATAGGAAAGGCCATTTGACTGAGCTACAACTGAGGAAGTAAATTTCAAACCAAGGTGTCTACTTCTTACAACCCCTACTTCCTTCTATGAGAGATGACTGAATTGAACTTGATCTCCTAAGTTCGTCCTTTGCTCCCAAATCCCATAATGCTCTAAAAATAGGTGCCATTTGAATAGTGGCCAATTGTCTGTTTTGTATCACTATGGAGTAGAATTTGAAGACATAGCATCTACTAAATTACATGACTCCATTACAGAATTAATGATTCCAGTTAAAATATATCAGTAACAGACTGTATAACAGCCTGGCAATCATACGGTTAATCATACTAAAGGAGAGGGAAGATGACACCATTTTCAGCATCTTCCTTTTTATTTTAAGAGTTAGCCTCTATATATTCCTTCCATCTTTACCAATTAGAGACACCCCACAGAAGTGTTACCAAGAAACCAGGAGGACCACAGCATGTTGGAGCACATACATCAGCAGAGACTGTGTCCCTCCACTAGAACAACTCAACTTTTTCACTGAGTGCTTCTAATTCTTGGACCTCAACTCTGCCCTCTACATGTCAGAATCACAGTGGTCTTTGTGCAAAAGAAGGGTTATATCTTATGCAGGTAATTCCACAAAGCTGAACATAGAGTGTGTTTTATTTTATTACTATATAAAAGAACACCAGGTTTCCACTTCCACTTCACTCTACACCTTGTTTTTCTCTGTTTGGAATCAGTTGTGGCAGGAACAAGCTTTGGGATCAGGAGCACAGAAGGGACATTTTGACAATGTTAAGATTGACAATGAAATGAAATGAAAAACTACATGAGCAATTTGCATGTATATAACTATACATACTTGAAATATGTACATTTCAAGAAAAGGCTTCTTTGTTATTTTAATTTCAGAACAGCAGTAAAGACTACAAAGCTTGGAAATTTAAGCATTTCCCTGCTGGGCTGATGAGTTAATTTATTTTTTTAATTTGTTATAACCCCACAAAAAATTATATTCTTTGGAGACCTCAATAGCCTGAGCTCTGTATGTATTATTTGATCCAAAAGATTAATGATGTAGCAGAGGCAATTTCTATTTGAATGTCTTGGTTTTCATCACCCCCCCCCCACCCCTACCTACAAACTTGGTTGCCAGTTCAGCACTATGAATCCACTAAGTGTTCTTAGCATGTCAGATGGGGAGAAGGTATAAATTATAGCCTAAAAATTATTAAAAAACAAAAACAAAAAACCAACAATCCTTTTCTTCCTACCCTCGCTCTAGTATCTAGTAGCTGTAATGCAATTATTGACTCTTTCATTTTCTGTAAGACATATATGTTCACATTTGAATTAAAGTCTTGAGTGTTCCAAGATGGATTGCAAATCCTCAATGTTACAAGAATGTTCCAGTCTGTTATTTGGGATATTTCCAGGGATTAATTCATGTCTCATCGCACCACAGAATACTCATGCCACCAAATTAGAAAAGGTGATTATTATTGCCATTTTTTGATAGTGTTACCTTCAATATTATCTATGATTTCTGATATTAGGACATACTTTTTTGTAATGATGTCTGAAAAAAGTAAAACATAGTTTAAAGCATAGGTAAAGGACATAAAAGTTGTGTGTGTTACAAATGAGCATCTGAAGGGGATGGCCTGTCCAGTAGTGACAATGAAGTATAGCACTTTCTATATTATTCCAGAGACTTACTCTTGAGGGTACACAAAAGAGAATGTCACAGAAGTGTGGATTCCCCATCCTGCTAATAGCACTGCTAGCTCTGTAGCATAAGTGAGGGTCAGGTGATAGGAGCCAAGGGAATTTTCACAAAAACAGCATTTCTCACAGCTGCAGAAGGGCTGCCACAAAAGGAAATTTAGGAATTCAAAACTTTCTCTAACACTCATTGCAAATTTAAATGGCTACTGTGGCATAATAGTAGAAATGTAAATTGTGCCCTAAAAATGTTTCTTGGGTGGAAAACTGTTTACTACATGATATTTAGTGAAAAAGGAAAAATGCAAAACTAAGTAGTATGAACTCAAATTTGGAAAAGAACAGAAACAAAGATAAAGCAAAACAACAAGAGAAAGAGTGTGCGTCTTTGAAAAGAGAATGGAAGTAATTAGACGAAACGTTAACAATGAGTGGTAAGATGATCCATGGTTATTTAATTTTTAATGCATTTTTGTGTTTATTATAACATACAAAATAGATATTCTAAACATATTTTTAGGGGAAAAAAGGCTTTTAAGAAGCTGAATTATAGCCTTAACTGATTTCACATAAAATGATTGCTTCTTCCATATTTGTGCCATTTGTCAGAAATTATTTCAATTTCCATCCTCCATCAAAATTTTCATCTTGTCTACTGGAGGCTGAAAAATGAAAGCACTAATAAGTTAAATGATCTTTCAATTACCATTTAATCATAACAGAATTAAGATCAATGAAAAATTTTGAATGCTTATTATGAACAAGACTTGAAACAAAGGTTCTCAGAATAGTGAAGACTGAATGTTGCTACCCGAAAGTGGATTAGAGAAGATTGTGAGTCAGTAAAAACAAAATTTAATAGATGCCATAATCTGGAAGACTATAAACAGGGAAAGTTATGCAACCAAATTTCTCACATTAGAGGTGATATCTCTGAGAATCAATCATTTGCTCCTCTTGGAACATTATTCACAATGGATTTTTTGTTTTGTTTTGTTTTTGTTTTTGTTTTACCTTGGGGGAACCTCAAACATGTATTCTATGAATGATAATTACAACTAATATTTATTGGTTGCATACTATGTGTCAGGTACATCCAGGAAACCTATGGCAATGATATTTTACACATATTATCATACTTAATTCTCAGAAAATATTTTGTTTTCGCAGTAATGAAATTGTGGTGTGGCTTAGAAGTTAAGCCGCTTATCGAATGTAACATCCCTAAAAAGTGTGTAACCTACACTTGATCCCACATCTATCTGACTCCGAGACTATGCTTTCTCCAACATTCTGTGTCATCCTACACAGTGTAATGGAAATACAAACATTATCTAAAAAAGATAATTGGCCTAAAATAAAGCTAGAATTCCTCTAAAGACAGAATTTTACCTTTGGTTAGGAAATCACTTTAATTCATATATTTAGTTAGGAAAGTTAAATAGTAATTCTGTGATTTAAGATACGTAGAGCTTCATTTGTCACATATATAATGGCCTAGGGGATACCAGTTCAGAGCATGGCTCTGCTCCCATGGCTCTGCTCCACTTGACTATCTATGAACTCAGACAAAAGCCATCTCTGCCATCCTCAAGATATGGTTTCCAATGTGCAGACATTCCAACCCTTGGGAAGAAGGAAAAACCACAAATGAGCAACTGAAAGGAATGGCTGTCCAGTAGTGACCAGTGATGCTGGTCGAAGCTCAGTTACTCCTTCATACCTCAGAAACAGGACACAGGCAGAGGTTCAGAAGACTGTAGAAATATGATGTTGGAAATAGAAACAAAACATTTTAAATCTTGGAGATATTTGGAAGCTAAGCTTCCCAGAGAGCATCCAGTCATTTTATTGAGGTATTTAGTATTGATAATTTCAAAAACTTGGAGAACTTAAGATATTCTGGTTACAAATGGCATAGGTAGCTGTGGTAGAGAAAAGAGATTATTTGACTTAGCAGTAGAAATCCAGGCATCTGAATTCAGACTAGGTTGCTAACTAGTTGTTTAATTTGGGACAAATCTGTCCATCACTCTAAGCTTCAACTTTCTATGCAGTTACATAGGGAAATAATACTTCACAGGATTGTTGACCAATAAAATGAGATGATGAATATGAAACATATTAAGACTTGTAAAATGCTACACAAATGGAAAGTAGAACTTTACTATTGGCCTGAAAAATACACCCAATATGACCCCTTCACACTTATTTGGGATATGTTCGTGGTTAATGGTGGAGAAAAGAATGAGAGCTGAAAAATACTTTAAGGGTGAAAATATAGACATCACTCACGCATTAATCATGTATTTCAAAAGAATTTTGCCAAAACTTTGTTCAATCTCTTGTATAATATTTGATATTTTCACCCAATGAAAAGACCAAGACATTTACAAATGCAATACACAAGAAAAGTGGAACATATTTTATTTTTAAAATTCAGGCAGCAACTAATTTTCCTTGTGTGTTTGAGCATGTGTTGCACGCATGTTTGCATTTAAACAATGCCTCCTAATAGTTGTGATGGCTGCTATTCCTTTAGAAAGGGATTTCACTTGCCTTATGTTCTTAGAGTTAATTAAATACCAGGAAAATATGTTTACCATTTCAAGTTCCACACACGTGTGAGGATTTTGTCATTGACTTCGGGCCAAACAGGACACCTTTAGAAACATAGCAACACTTAGCTGCTCTTGGGAAAAGCTAATGAGTCATTAACATGTCAATATCGCTATTTTCTGCCTTAATATCCTTACTTTGCCCAGTCAAGAAAATCTTCAGCACTAGAAATTAATTCCAAGATACTTTTAAATGAACGTGTTCGTATTTCCCAGTGAAGGGTGCCCAGGACATTCTTGTACATTTTCTTGCAACTTCTTGTGCAGCTAGAATTGCTTCAAAAGTAAATACCTTTCCCTTAATATTTCTAATGCATAGCTAAGTATGAGGAAGTTTGTTTGGATCTCTGATTATTGCATTTCTGTCACCTTCCAAATTCTATACAGAAAATACCCATTAGATATGGAGTAAAAGAGAATTTTCCATTCATATGCTATCCAAATTATAGGGGGGAAAGGGATTTTGTTCAAGTGAGGCTTCTTAAAAGGCATTCTTTGATTCAGAAGGAGCCACAATGGAAAAAAAAAATATTGCAGGAATTAGAACTAGGTTCTTTCTTTTGACAAAATCCTTTACTAATAGAGAAAAGGACAATCTGTAACATCATAAAAGTCTCTTGGAAGGGACTTTGCTAAGTATCATGAGCCAAATGTGTTTTAACACTTCCAAAAATATTCACTGAACATTTTTTTATGTGAGAGCTACTGTGCTAGGTATGCATAGAAAGAAGAAGCAGCTATCAATAATAGCTGGTCACCGAGGTTGTCTTCCCCAATCCCTTCCGCATTCTCTGCATCCCAACAGCCCCTAAGTGCCGTGGATTCTACCTCCCCCGTAACTGTTGCACCATCCTCCCTTCTTTTCTCCCCACTCCCACTGCTACATTCTAAAGTCATAGGACCAGCTCTCCTCAGAATAATTGTAACTGTCTCAGTCTTGTCTCTCTCCAATTCTTTTTCTTTTTTAAACTTCAGAATATTAAGGGGGGACAATGTTTGATACATTGGATTGCTTTTGTAATGTTTGAGTCACGGCTAAGTGTGGTCATCACCCTAACATGTGCATTGTACCCGTTAGGTAGGCTTTGTCCCTCTGGGACAATGTTTGATACATGGATTGCTTTTGTAATGTTTGAGTCATGGCTAAGCGTGGTCATCACCCTAACATGTGTGTTGTACCCGTTAGGTAGGCTTTGTCCCTCTTCTCCTCCTCCCACTCCTTGATTTCCAAAGAGTTTTACAGCCCTCTGTGCACATGGGTGCCCACTGCATATTTCCAATTTAATAACAAGTACATGTAGTGTTTGTTTGTCCATTCTTGACACATTTCCCTGAGGATAGTGGTCTCCAGTTCCAACTGAATTGCTGCAAAAGGGATTACACTCATTCATCCTTTTTTTATGAAATGATAGGCACTTGGGTTAATTCCACATCTTTGCGATTGTGAATTGTGCTGCAATAAACATTTGCATGAGGGTGTCCTTTTGATAAAATGACCTTTTTCTTTTCGTAGTTACCTACTAGTGGGACAGCTGGAGGGAGTGGTAGGTCTACTTTCAGCGCTTTGTGGAATCTCCATACTGTTTTCCATAGAGGTTGTACTAGTTTGCAATCCCATCAACAATGTACTATGTATAAGCATTCTTTACCAATTGTTTTTCAACCTTACTATCAGCATGATTTTTTCAAATTAAAATATCATATCATTCTTAAAATCCTTTGTTGATTCATTGCTACCTATGCTAGCTATTTTTAATTCCTATTTTGTGTACTGAGATATTTTTCACAAAGGAAGGAACCCTCAACATATTAATACATTAACTGCCATGTAAGTATTACTTAACTGATGCTAGTTTTGAGCCTGCGTCCTTGTGAAACATACGTAAGTCAGAGGTCTCTTGACCCTTTTTGACCTAAAATACCACCCTGAACCCAAGGAAAACATCTTTGTTTTCTAATGTAGCAGTCAGTATGGCAACTGAAACTAACTGATATTGTGTTATAATAATTTACTTTATGAGTATAGACTAATTTATTACAAGGTTAATCAATGAAAATATTGAGATGTTGAGATTATTACTAACATTTGAGATTAGATTTGTGTATTAAATGCTAGGCCAGGCTCAGTGCCTGTAGCTCACTGGTTAGGGCATCACCACATCATCAGGTAGGTTCGAACCTGGCCAGGGCCTGCTAAACAATGACAATCATAACAAAAAAATAGCTGGGCGTTATGGCAGACACACCTATAGTCCCAGCTACTGGGATACTGAGGCAAGAGGATCACTGATGCCCAAGAGTTTGAGGTTGCTGTGAGCTGTGATACCAGAGCACTTGACAGAGGGTGACATAGTAAGACTCTGTCTCAAAAACAAAAAAGAAAAAATGTTAGTCCAATATCAGCCTCAATGTCAAATTTTATTTCAGAGTTTGGTTTAAAATTTAGAGTAGTTAAAAATAAATCCTAATTCACACTGATAAATATTTGAAATTAGGAACAGGCTTTTAATAACTATTTTTGCAATGTCATAATATTTTTTCAATTAAATGGAATGACAGGAGAAGTTTATTTGAGGGTTGTGCAAAAGGATGTGAATTTGGCAGTACAAGTTGCGTTGGCCCTCACCAGTGTGTTTGAATGTGGTTTCTCACATATTTGACAGGGTTTCATCCTTTTATTGCAGTTATTAAAATAGTTCAAAATATAACAATATAAAATTCAAATCATCAACCACAAAGCAGAATCAAGTCCAAACTTCCGAGCACATTAACATGTCTTACAAAATCCTGTATGGTCTGGTCCTTATTTATTTCCTACAATTTTTTCTTCTCATCTTTATCCTTAGGCATTAGCCTCCACTAACAATTTCAGATTTCTTGAAAATGCTGTCATTGTCAGGCTTGGATTTTTTATCTTTCACTTTTACATCTGTCTGTGATGCCCTCAGAGTTTTCTCCTTTATGAAATTTGTGCTCTGTCTACTCTAGAGAAAAGTATTTCTATATTGCATTTATTGATTGATTGATTTGTACTTGTTCCCCAGACTGAAGGGAAGGACCATGTGTTATTCATGTCTGTGATAAACTTGGATTGTGTCAAGTTAGCTTAGCTGAAACTATGACTCCCAGACCCCCCTGAATGGTTTCTACTTAGGGTTAACAGAAGGTTGTGGGAGATTCAAAGGCATTAAGTATCAGCAGTCAGTAACCTCTGAGGATCAGTGTAGTGATGGCCAATGGGCTGCAGCAGCTCGTGGGTGGCATCACTAATTTCCCACTCATGTGGTGAAAGAGTAGCTGAGTGCACAGTTCCTCTGGGTCCTGCCAGCTCCCCCTTGGAGATCCTCCAAGCTCAGGGCTGGGCACTCTTCCTGCTCCAAAGGAAAGGACACAGGCTTCCTCTGCATGTCATGCATGGCATTGGTATCATGACCTGCAGGCTAAGGTGCAATTTGTCCTCACTCTCCTCTACTTCATATCCAACTTCTCTTCCCAAACACTAGCCCCACTGACCTGCCATGAGTTGAGGCCTACCACCAGACCCAAAGCCAACAGCCTTCCCTGGACTTCTTCACCACCACCTACAAGAGGGCAAGGTCTAATCATTGGAATAAATTCCTTATTCCATATCAGTCATAGTGTCTCTGCAATAATGATTAAGCCCTACCCTATGCAATATTATACCCCAGAACCAAGTTCAATACTTGGCCTTCATCAGGTAATCGTTCAATAGATACTCTTTATCCTCATTAACAAGCATCATTAATCTATCTGCTGGTAAAAGTAGGGAAGATATAAACCAAGAAGAAATTAACAAGAAACTTAAGTTTGGTTTCATAGACACCAGAACCAGTAGACGCAATCAGCGTCTGCACATTTTTCTGAGGAAAGATTGAGTCCATTGCTCTTTGACATGCATTACTTACCTCCATGTACCCCAACTCTAATAGGGAGGTGCTAATGAGATTCAGGTTCCTGAGTATTGGCATTAACTTGAATAGCATGAAGCAACCCTTGGAATATCTTTCCTCAGTTGTTACCCAAGTAAGCAGCTCTTTTCGGGGAAGAACTAGTAGGATCACTACTATATATTTGTCATGGTGTTACAGTGTCCTCCCCACCGGGATCCCAGAACCCCGCAATCAATCAGTCAAAATCTAAAACCTAGCTCAGGTTTGAAAATTTGGCAAATACCTTATTACAGAGGAAGCTTCCCTCAGCTCCCTGCAGCCTATTGTTGATTTCTGTTCGTAAATTGGCAGTAGCCTCACGGCTGGCCATTTGTCTCATCCATGGGATGGTGTGTTCTATTACTGATCTCCACACTTTCTGGGGTTCAGACCCTCTGGCGGCCACTATTCTAAACTTGCCATTCATTAAGATAATTGCACCACCACCACCCCTTTTTGCTGAGGTTAAGTGCTACCAATTTGGCTTCATTATTTTGGCATCTTACCTGCCCCATCACTCCCAGGGAACCCCATTTTGAAATAGCATTTCCTACTATCAGTTCTGGCCTACTGGGGCTACTTAACAATCCTGTGTCTCCATCATCAGCACATCCCTTACCACTTTGGTAAATGGTGTTTCCTATTAGCCTGCAGAGCATAGTTAGCTAAAGGATTAACTGGCCACGTGTAGCATATCCACTCTTTCAGGCCCACTGCTTTGAATATTTTAGTTTCTTATTCCACCATCTGCCAAGGTAGCTCTGGATCACTGCTATCTCCAAGCTCTACAAGTCATCTCACCAGCATGCTAGCACCATTTCTGGGAACTGTGCCAGGGTATGAAATCCTGTGTCAGAGAAGAGTGCTTTTATATTAATAAACTCTCCCTTATTTAATTTTATATTCTAACCCTGTGACCTAGCACCCTCAAGATCCAGTTCCATTATACTCTCCTAGCTCTTGCTAGTACATGGTGGCTAGGTCTTGTATCTCTTTCAAGGTATAGTCATTTCCTTCCTTACCAAGCCCGGAGCTTCTCAGGTGTCATATAATGATTTAATCCTGACTTACTGTCTAGTAGCCAGGAGAGAAGGAGAGAGCCCAAGATAATTGCTGTTGTCCTGCAAGGCAACATCCTCATTATCTATAAGAAAGTAGGTCTTTACTAGGGAGGGTGGGCCACTTTTGCTGGCCCAAGGTTTCTGGGTATGTGAAATTTTAGTATTTTGAATTCCTTGATTTAGATATTGCAGGGTCTGCTCTTTCCCAACAGGGGCCCTGACCTTGGGAAAGCAGATTTTTTAAGGCTGAGAATTTAACCTGGACCTTTTTGTACCCTTATAATTAAGCATTGGGACTTATCTTTGTCTTGTTCTGCCTATGGCTATAGGAGATAAGGGTCTTTCTATTTGCCACCAAAGAAACCCTCTGACTTTCCCTCTCTGCCTTTAGTTGGTGATTAATCATTCTCAACCTTTCATTGTCTTTCTCAAATGCAAAAATTGTGTTCAGCAACAGCCTCTGATTCCTTTGTCTTTATAATACTATCTCTCAGTTTTCTTAGATGCCTGAAGTATTGCACCTGCCTGAGTCCATCAATATTCCACCCTAGATTTAAAGCACAAAGTTTTTAACAACTGTACAGCTACTGTATGACAGGGGCTGTGAGAGTTCCACCCACCACAGTGATGGAGTCTTCACTACCAGCCAGACCACAGGTAATCTAGTTCCCAAATCCCACTTTAGAATCTACTTCCTCACACTACTTCCAGCATCAACTGTCTTAGGTCAATTTCCTTGAAAAATGGACTATGTGGTGGAGATTTTCATTACAGGAAGATAATCAGGAAATTTGGTGGCCATGGAGGTTTGCCACATAGATTTATACACAGGCCAACATGTTAAAAGAAAGTAGTTTGGCTGAGAGCCCCCAGGTGTCACAACTTCAGATTTTTTGCATGTACACTGGGCTTCTTGGGCTTTCCCAGGACAGTAACTGGCCACAGCAGGAGTACTAAAGCTGAGACATTTCTGCCTAACTTGGGAATTCTCTAATGCTCATTGTTCTGGAGCCCCCCATCAGCCTGGCCAAGACTCCCTCAGGGCTATACTGCAATTGGAGTTTTCCCCTACTCAATCCTGCTTCCTTTCCTCTTTGCTTTGACAAATGCTAGAACTGCAGCCCAGTTTAAAGGTAATCTTGCTTACTCCTGCTCTTTTTACCCTTCATTTTTCACAAGCATTTTCCCTAATCCATTACATATTGGCATCTTTAGTTCCAACTTGGTATCTGCTTCTTGAACGACTCTGACACAGGAGTGGTATCCTAACGGGGTTTCATGAAAGGAAGAATGTTAAGGGGGAAGTTAAGCTTCTGGAAGACTGTCTAATTTCATGCAGATCTCTGGATCTGGGATGGCCTTTCACAGCCAAAGGGAAGCAAGAGGGCCAACCATTTATACCTTGCATCTAGCATCATGGCTGCCACAGGGGAGGGGCATAACAGGACGAATCATCTTCCTTCAGCCTACGGCAATTCTCAAGGAAAGACTCCACTGTGAGCATTACTAGCAAGTACTTCTGGCATCTGAGGGAATATGTTTCTTGGTCACTGAGGGGAAAAGCTAAGAACACATAGCTTTTACTTCAAAAAGGAAACTGAAGACTGTTGTTATGATTAAAGGACAGTGGTTATAAATGGCCCCTTTTGTAAAGGGAGAGCATGACCTTTTATAAAACTCTATGAATGAGTAGAGTATATTTCTATTATTAGGGCAAAGGTCAAGAGAAGCAAATCCCACAAGGAGAGCAACTAGGAACAAGAGATACCCCCACATGCTCATGGACTGTGCTTTGTGGGGGTTAGATTTACATTTGCTCCTGATGTTCTGTGCTTCGGTTCCACACTGGGAAAATGTTTCAACCTCTTCTTATAAAGAGAACAGGAAAGAGATTGTCAATTGTTCAGCCGTGCTAAAGTCAGGCACAAGGTCAGACTAAAGGAAGTCTCTATTTAGTTCGTACAAAGTGTTTTCTCGTGTTGTGTTATTTAATCCCTAGAAAACCATGTGAAGTAGGTATTATTATCTCCATTTAATGGTTGAGCCAACTGGCAATTATAAAGTTGATAGTTTTTTTCCAATATTACACAGCGAAGAGTCAACAGACCTGGGATCAACCCAGTTCCCCTGGGCTCCAAGAACAATTTTTGTTTACACTATTCTATACTTTCAAATCCACTTGGATATTGGAGTTCCAAATGCAAATGCTTTTGTTCTCCATCGCACCCTTCACTTTAAAGAAAAGGCAAAAGTCCAAGCTTCAGAAAACGTGGACTGTAATGATCAAATCCATTGATCACTATAACCAGGCAATAATTGCACAGGTGTTCAGTACAGCAGAGGCAGATGTCATCTAAAGACTGGGAAGGTATTCTGTGGAACACGTGCTCTGTGCCAGTGTGCATTCACAGGACTGCTTTTGTTCAGTCATGTCTCTGTTCTCTCACCTGATTATTTTCTCCTTACTTGGCAGTCCTCAATACATAGGCTTCTGTGTGCATGTACACACACACATGCGCACATGCGCATACACACACAATTCTCCTCTTCAATTACTAGGATGCAGTAGGCTGTTAAAGTCTTTCATTCTTTTTCCATACTCAGCCTTTTGATGTGTTGCCTATACCATTCTTTCCTCGTGAGCTAACAAGGCGGTCTGTGAGGAGGGGTTCATGGGCAGCCAATTAGAGAGAGGATGTGAGGGTGATCAGAATAGCATGGCCTGCTGAGAGGCTGTCATTCACAGAACTAAAGGCAATGCAATCATTGCTAAAGGGTTTCGTTTGGACAGGAGCTGGAATGCACCAGCCATACTTCCAGCCGTCTGAATTTGATGGGCTGCTTTTGTGTGCTTTAGGTTGTTTAACTTTTTCTGTTTTATAAGTAAACATTGCTCATATTTTGAAATACTTAATAGTAATTATCTCTTTGCACTAAAATATAGATAGAGGTAGCCCGTTCATAAAAATGCAATGCTCTGAAAAGAATCTAACGACCATCTGAATATATATGTAAATTACTGATGATTGTGAATAGAATTTCAACATACATATGAAGGAAGGAGGAGAAAACTGTGCCACTCTCTCTGTGTGAAGGCCAGGGCATCTCCATAATACAGTTGGAAATTGAAGTACTCCCAAATCAGGATATGTAAGCTTTAAGCGCACAATAACCCGGATCTGTCTCTGATAGTAGATACTATCCTAATGTGTGTATAACCAGAGCAGCCACAGAAGAACAGAGTAGGAAACGGTTTGTTTTCCTTCATGCCTTGATTTGTTCACGGTGAGAAATTAGTCCTGACTTTCCTTTATTTACTTGAAACTTGATTTTTGTTGTCGTTTTGACACAGAGTCTTACTTTATCGCCCCAATACAGTGTCGTAGCATCACAACACAAAGCAACCTCAAACTTTTGGGCTCAAGTGATCCTCTTGCCTCAGCCTTCCAAGTATCTGGGACTACAGGTGCCCAATCACAACACTAGAGTATTTTTAGAGACAGGGTCTCATCCTTGCTCAGGCTGGTCTTGAACTCCTGAGCTCAAGCAACCTGCCTGTCTCAGTCTCCCAGAGTGCTAGGATTATGGACATGAGCAATGCACCCCCCCCCTTAATTTACCAGAAACTTGAAAGGAAACCTAAACTGATCTTTTTAAGGGAATATAAAAGGATAAAAAGAAAAAATGGAAGAAAGTAGGCATGAGATATCCACATGCCATGTACCAACCCAGTAAATAAAGGCCTCATCTAACACACCACTCCCAATTCACTCCAGAGTCCCTAAATGCTCTGGCTAACCAACCAATGCTAGGTTGTGTCTATAATAACATCTGACAATTACTAATGGACACACAGAAAGACTTTAACACATTCAAGTGTGTTTTCTGACCATGCTGAAACACAAACAGAAGAGTTGTGTGTTTACCCAACATAAGCAGATGTCAAGGAGTGCAAAAATAAGTTTCCTTCAAAGTCTGTATATTTGTGCCAGCATATTCCCCCAAACAAGTGTATTTTAAGAGGTAAGCATGAGGAGTAATGATTAAAGGAGTAACAAAGCTCTTCTCTAAAAAAAAGAAAGAAAAATGCCTAGTACTAATCTCAGTAAGTTGAAGTGTTTTAATATTACAACATTTTACATCCATTGAGAAGGATGAGAGATGGTAGGCATGGTGACATGAATACTGAACTGAAAAATCTGAAAGAACATGGAGATGTGTAGAAATGATAAATAGAGCATAGTGTCGCTGGGAGTGAATTAGGCAAGTAGCTGTCAAGGGTGCTATTAAAATCTTTAATCCTAAGTAGGACAGAATCAAGGAGCAGGAAGCCAATGGGTATTTGTCTCAATAAAACATCATGAGCCCTTGCCACTGATTTAGCCAGTACATTCTTTTTAGAAAAGAAGGTAAGGAACAGCTTGCACATGTAACAGGTAATAATCTTATTTTACCGTTCTACACTCAACACTATAATCACTTTCCTATTTCCTATCTGCTGTTATAACATAGTCCAGTGACTTCTAGATTGCACAAAAAGCTAGCAGAATATCACATTGATCCATTAACCAATCAAATCATGATGATAGGGTGTGCAATTGGCCGACATGCTGGTTTCATTGATAGTACTCATGAACTCCACAGTGTGGATAATAAACCCTGTAAAGATTTAAGGACCCATCTCTCCGGTGAAATTTTTAAGAGTGAAATAGTCTGGTATATTCTGGAATATCCCCTCTAGAGGAACTATTAATTTGCTGCCCCTTGCATTCTCTACCATTGAGGAGATACAACACTTGAGCAGAACATTATTTGGACTTTGGAGAGAACACAGTCTATACTTAGGACACTTGTCCAGCTATATACCAAGTAACATGAAAGCCTGCCAGATTTTAGTGGTATATAAAGCAGGAAAAAGTTCTGAAACAGGTCCAAATGCACTGCGTGGAACCTTTCCTCTTCGGCCATGTGATTCTGTAAACTTACATCTATAGGCTATGCTGGCAGCATCCCTGGCAGGGAAAGATGCAGTGTGATGAATTTGAGGCCAGAGTTTGTGTTGACTAGTCTTACAGCTAATTTATGCTTTCTGATCCTGGTTACTTCTGGATGTACTTTCTTCATCTACCAATGCACTGGGTCAATAGATATGTGTATAGTTTTTAACAGATATTTCTAGAATATTTTTCTATAAGCAGGAATAAATTCATGGTCCCACCAGCAATTTGGGGTATGCCCGTCCTTTTCTCCACAACTTACCTCTGCCACTATCTCCCCTTTCTCTAGGCCTTCTATTTTTTTTTTTCCCCCAAAATAGGGTCTCACTTTGTCCTGGCTGGAGTGCAGTGGTCTCATCATAGCTCCTCAAACTCCTGGACTTAAGTGATTTTCCTGCCTTAGCTTCCTGAATAGCTGGAAATACAGATGCATACCACCACACTCGGTTCATTTTTCTATTCTTTGTAGAGATGGGGTCTTGCTGTTGCTCAGGCTGATCTCAAATTCATGACCTCAAGCAATCCTCTGGCCTTGGCCTCCCCAGGTACTAGGATTACAGGCATGAGCTACCACACCCAGCCCCCTTCTCACAGCTGTGTAGTGTGAACACACAGGCTCTGATCCTGTCCCCACTGACATCAGTGTGAGGGGTCCAAGTTCTCCACTTACGTGTTCTTCCATCTTGCTCCTGACATTAAGGTGGGGCTCTTCAGTGGTTAGGTTACAGCTTGGGATGCAGGGCCTCCCTCCTGGGACAGCTGTATGTTCTAGGGTCTCTGTCCTATACCACCCTCAACAGTTCTCTCCCTGAAGAGGAGAGATGCCTTTTACCTCTACTTTTCAAGGCACTGCTTGAGCTCCAAATATCTTAATAGGAATGTAAGAAATTCTTGATTTTTATTTTCATTTTCTCTGGTTTTCTTTTTATTTTCCATAGCCTTCTATGCTTAAAGATCCAGAATAAATCCTCAGGACAATGGGCACAACTTGAAGATGATATGAGTGCTATTTGTAAGCACAATCTACTGAAAGAACTCCCTTCACTCTGCTCAGTGACTATGTACTTGGGAAAAGTTTCCTAGATTATTATTTTCCTTGAGCCCCTATTACTTGGACCACCATTGGCCTTCCAAAGATGACTGGACTTGTAATATCTACCATCCGGGATCCACTTTATAGCCACAAAAGGTCATTCTTGTATGTGGGTCATTACAAAACTATTAAGATACACAAAAATCAAGAAGCAAAATCCATGTGGACAAGAACATATGAACCCCTCCCAGCAACCCTGATAAGCCACGCAAGTTGAAACTTGCATGGATGAATCAGAAAAAGTGCTGTCAATTGTGTTACTTAGAAGTGAAATAACAGACCATAACATAGTCTGTCTCAAAACTTTCATAGTGACTTGCATATATGGTTGCCCATATATGGTAATAAAGAAAAGAATTAGCTTTTCTTTATTAGCTGTTCTTCTTTCCCAGGAATGTTAGTATGGACTAATGAATAATCTTCACACTCATTTTATCTGATCCTCACAAATCAGAGCATAGTCCATTGCACAAAAAATAAAAGAAGTCTAGAGAAGATATAAAGAAAGAAAATGATAAACCTGGAACAGCTCAAATAATCTTTGTTTCTCTTTTTGAATATATTTTTTCCTCTGGAAAATTGGGTGGAAAGAATGAAGAGGATGGAATTTCTGAGCAACATCTGTAGCAATATATATGTGAGTACAGACTACCTCATGTTCCCTGGCCTCTATGACATTGGAAAGAGCCAGAGAAAATGCATATAACTACAGCCAAAATAAGCTTTCCCCCTTTCAATCTATCTTTGGCCCTGAATTATTTATTATACTCAGAAGTACAATACAGATCAACACATTGACGTTATAAAAACCAAAGATTTTACTTTCATGGAAACTTTCTTCCCAAAATGTCACCGTGGATGGGTTAAGCCAGCTAAGGACATAGATAGGATTTTCCTTCCCTCTGCGTCATCTTTTCTGAAGAGGCAGGCAGTTGGATGGCTCTATAAGTGAGAGACCGTTGAGATATGAAATGAGATGATGACTCACCTTGAACAGAACAGAATTGACATCCTATCACCTTGTAGAGATATAAATGCCAGGAACTCCATTGGAATTTTGATGGGTAATTATTAAATCTGAATAATTAAGCATATCTATTCTTTGGGTTTATTTGACCCAATAATTATTACTCAGAAAAATTATGTGTTTGAAATCCACATTTTATCGCCAGTGATGAGCCTGCCAATTCCATCCCATTAGTCAGTTTTTATTACAGTTTAATGTTAATACAAGGAGAGTCTCTGGCAATCACAGTTGACACGAATACAAACTGACAGGTCCTGTTGATTATAAATTATCACAATAGTTTACTGCTTATGCACAGAACACCTAACAATGTGACTCATTTAAAAACAAATATGTATAGTAAAACCAGATAACATCTTGAACTTCTCCCTCTAGTAACTTCATAAGAGAAGGAAAAATGACAAGGGAAGGATCAACATTTATTAGGCACCTATAAAATGTTGATCGCTTCACATTTGCTGTTCCATTGAGTTCTCACAACCACTCTATTATTAGTCATCTATTATGAGGAAACTGAAGATTTGAAAAATAAAATCCCTTGTCTCGTTCATGGAGCTGTTCCATGATCAAGTGAAATTAGAAAACAGAACAACCCAGGCCCAAAGCCCAGGCTTTCCCACGCTTCTCCACATGGGATATATGTTCCACAGAGACCACACCAGAATGCCAGGGACTTGGACACCTAATAGCCTAATTCAATAAAAGAAAAAGACAAAGACAAATGAAAACAAAATTAAACCATTTGACTAATAATTTCAAGCTGTATGTAGAATGGATTTCAAAAGTTGCATGGATTTTTACAATAAACTGATGTTTCAATGGTATGTCTTGCTTGTGACAGCCACTTAAAGTTGTGTTCCTCAACTCCCTGTGGATAAAAACATTTTTTATTGCCAGGAGGAAGCTTTCAAAAGAAAGTTGAGAGGAACACCAAGCTGGGACGGAGGCAGACAAGTCGCTGGGGAGAGGCAGAAGCTCAGGAATCACCAGAGCTGGCGTGGTGGTGCCGGCAGCAGCTGCAGCAGCATTCATTTTACCCATTCACCGTGTTGCAGCCACCAAACCAGGTGGTCAGAGGGACAATGAGATGATGAAGTTATTTTCAGAATATTTCCAAATGTGTCCCTCAAGAAAACATGATTCAGACCTGGTTATATCATTGGATTTTTTACAAGGTCAGGGTACACCCAGAACCCTTGGTGACACATCAGAAACTAAGTATAAATCTGGACTGAATAGCCAGACTGACAGCATGGAAAAGTTCCACACAAGCACCTTCAAATGTGCTGTTCTGTTTGGCATCATGAAGTTTGTTAGGAATCAGCCCATGACAAAGAACATGTTAATTTAAATTCTAAAACCCTTCGGGGACTATACCTACATGTAGAAGTAATAAACCACAGAACTTTAGTTTAGGATAACCAGGTATAAACAGGAAGTAGGAAAGAAGTTCTAGATTTTGATTTCTTTATCTTCAACATGGGCTCATGAGTGCAGACCACTGAGTTTAAAATCATCCGCCCTGAAATCAGTGTAGTGACCCTGGCAAAAATTATGTTAAAACGAAATAGAATAGAAAACAGCAGAGTATATTGACCGTAGTCAAAGTATTTTGTTAGTTTCTTTTGGTTATGTACACATACACATGCGTAAGTGTGTGAGTACTGGGTCACAATATATGCTATTTCTTATAATCTACGAACACATGATTTTGCTTTTGTGCAAATTGCTGGTATCCAGAGCAACTTTTCACAGCATTCAACTTTTATGTGGGCTCCGAAGGGCTGGTGTGTCAGAGCCGCAATCTAACAAATCAAGGGCAACTCCACTTTTATCTCTGGAATATATAAGGTGCTGTTAAGCAGGATACACACTAAGGAATAATACAGCCACTGGTGACAAAAAAACAAAAACAAAAAAACAGCTCGAAACCTATGGTTTGGGAATAGGCTCAAGAATCTGGAGATCCCCACATAGATGGGGAATAGAAGCTAGAATGTGTTATTCCCCCACTATGGGCCACATTATGTGCTTTATGCACTACATGATATTCATATTAGTTCATTTTAGTTTCACAATGTTTTTGGTTAATTACTATGTCTCTGCCTTTTCTTTTCATACTTAAATAAAATAAAACATAGAAATGAACCTGGCTATATTTGAGCCAGGCCTGTCTACTTTTCAAGCTATTTACTCTCCACGGTACTGCTGTGTCTCCACAAACACAAACTCCTTATCCCTATGCTGAGAGAAACTACTGTTGCCAAACACTTTGGGGAAATGCAATTCAAATTTTCCTTGGGAATACTAAGGGTGTGGGAAACTTGATTGAACCAAGTATTACAGGTGAAAATAAAAGGTTGTTTTTCTAAAAAAAAAAAAAAAAAAAAAAAAATTAGGAGATGAAGAAAAGGCAAGAATTTAGTGAGAATTGTAGACAGATAAGGTCTATGATATCAGACAGATTCTCTTAGTATAACTCTGAGAAAACAAAGGAAGAAAGAAAGGGGAATGCTGAGCTTTCACAAAGTAATAAAGTAATGAACAGTTGGAGTGTTTCTGAATTATCTATGCTAATGAAACAAGTTTGGATTTTTTTTTTTTTTTTTTTTTTTTTTTCAGTTTTTGGCCAGGGCGGGGTTTGAACCCACCACCTCCATTATATGGGGCTGGTGTTCTACTCCTTGAGCCACAGGCACCGCCCAAGTTTGGAATTTTTAAGTCTGGGGAAGGAGGGATGAAATGAAGTTCTTGTTAGCTTTAGGTTATCTTTGCAATGGTTACCCTTTCACACCTAGGATGGTCAACTTGGAAATCTAGGTAATGAGCTCATTGCACAGCAAAGATTGAGATGCATGCCTGCAATTGGGAGCAATAACCTTTCCACCTTAGGACTTCTTTATCCACTGAAACCGGCCTCTGTTGCCTGGAGGCATTTCCTGATCCTCCACCAGCACTGTGCTAGCGCTTCAACGAGGACAACAGTTCACCAGAGACCTTGCTTCAAACACTGAGTTTCTGATTCATTTGAATGTCTGTTTGGGGCTCCTGGAAAATACCCCGGAGACAGGACAGATGTGCCCACGAACCAGGACCATCTGGAGAGTTTTGCCAAGCAGGTCAGCGTACACCTCAGAGGTACAATGACCTCCATTATTTGTGGTGACAGAAACTGCTATTTCAAGACTGGCAGGAGCCCCAGCAACCTGGCAGTTCACCTCTCTAGGCAAAAGATGAATGGGAGTGTTATAGTCAGTGCCTCATTTTAAAGAACTTTGTTGGACAATATTGGCTTGAAATAAAAGCTGAAAAATCTAGCTGTGATTCTGATGCCCAGGTGAGAGTGTTTTAGAACCGAGGGAGGAGGGAGAGGCCAAAGAGGGGATGAGTCTTTCCAATCAAGTAACTAAATAGCAGCTGTGTCCATAGGTAAGCGGCACAAATGACTCTGCTGCTGCGACAGGCTTACAACAGATCCAAACGGTGCTCTAAATGATCAGTGTTGACAAGCATTTTCTAAGACAGTTGCATTATTTTCCATCCCCAGGATTTTGGAGCCTAGCAAAACCCCTCCTGCCCTTCTGCTCACTTTCTCAGTCTCTTACAGTAGCTTTTTTTTTTTTTTTAATTTTTTACAAAAAAAAAAAAAAAAAAAAAAAAAACTGCCAGTTTAAGAATCTATACAAAGATTGAGAGGGAAAAAAAAAGCCTGCTAATTCTCAAATTCTTACTTGGGGCATTGGCCATAGATTCTGCCCAGTTATTTAGCACATGTCAGGGGCTGACTGTGATCCACAGGAGTTACACGGGTAGAACAACACTTGAATCTCCTCTCTTAATATTCCAGAGGTGAGAGAATGAGCTTTAGAAGTCCCATTCAAGGCTCAGCACCCGTAGCACAGTGGTTACTGCACCAGCCACATACACCGAGGCTGGCAGGTTCGAACCCGGCCCCAGCCAGCTAAAACAACAATGACAACTGCAACAACAACAACAAAGTAGCTGCATGTTGTGCCGGGCGCCTGTGGTCCCAGCTATTTGGGAGGCTGAGGCAAGAGAATCGCTTAAACCCAAGAGTTGGAGGTAGCTGTGAGGTGTGATGACAGACACAGCACTCTACTGAGGTTGACATAGTGAGACTCTGTCTCAAGAAAAAAAGTTCCACTCAAGATCTCTTCTTGACTGTAAGCTTTTCCTTTCTTTTTGCTAGTTTCATTTTAATTCAAACCATACCAGTTCTCCTAAAGGTTTCACATCATTATCCATATGGACGATTGCTTCCCCCAGCTTCCAACTTCTATCTGATCCGAAGCTTGCTGGACTTGGTCACTCCTAAGAGCTGATAAAAAGTCCTAGGTGCAGCTGGGACAAATGATTGATTAAAAAAAAAAAAAAAAAAAGCCATTCACCTGCCTATTGAATATCAGGTAGGGGTTGATGTATTGTTGCTATTCATTTGATCCTGCCTCCCTAACATTTTCTCTTTTTTTGGTGGCAACCTCATGACAGAATGTGAGAAGAAAAGGCAGTTGCATGAGTAGAAGACCAGCAGAATGAAGTTTTGGTAGTCTGGTGGGAGAAAGGGCTGTCAGTAGTCTAGAACTGAGAGGAAGGACAGATGCTATGTGAGCAATGCATCCACTCTCTCTGGCTGGATACTCCTTAGACTTTGCCACTAGCCTTTGCTCTCAGCTGGTTGCTCTTAATGTTCTTTCCCCTTTCTACCCACTAACTAACAAATCAGAAAGACAATCAACTTGATTTCAGATTTTAAGTTTTTCCTGTGTCAGAGCATCATAGCATCAGGAGACTGGGTTAAGATGCCTGGGCTGACTTCCTGGCTGCGCTGACTTGAAATGGTGCTGTGAGGTGAACTCCAAAGTAAGCAGGGAAAATGGTGTTCCATTTAAAACGCTCTTTCTCCCAGCCAGTTTGGCACTACACGGCAATATAAGATTGCCCCCATCAAGAGACATAAGGACGATAAAATGGTATAAGTAATCAAAAGCCAAAAATGTTACAATTTTTAATCTCTTAGTTTCGAGGTAAGTATAAAAGTACGGCATAAATATGGGCTGCTCCTCTTACTGGTTTCCCTGCTCAGTGAATCTTGTTTCTTCATTCCTTGGGGTTTGCATCATCTCTTTTGATTTAATTTTATTCCTATGGAGTACTTCTCTGCTTTTCATAATGCTCAGGACATGTCTCCCTCTCTGGTTTTTGAACCAAGAACAACCTATATTCACACACACTACAACTTTTCTGAAAGGTTCAAGTGTGAGTTTTAACCCATTTCTTTTGACTTTGAATTTTCTGCAGAGGTATCATTTCTGGGAGGTAAGACTCAGAGCAAGAAACAGACTCAAGAGTATGTCTGTATGACATGAAACCAAAGGCTAATAAATTGTCCCTTTAAGGAAAATTCTGATCAGTGAAGATGTCTACCAGAAAAATTGGCCAATTATATGAAAATAAAACCATCATGTTTGTGAACTTTTCATTTTTTATTTGTTGAATTACTATAGAAGCAGACTTAGAAATTTAGAAATTAGAGATATTTGAAAGAAATAAGATATAAAAGAAGCTAATAAATCATTTCTTGGGATCTGAAGATGAACTTTTAGTGTGCATTTTATACACACATTTGTTAGATTTTATCAAACAGAAAAATTACATGACACACAAAAAAACTAAAAAACTTCATTTTTTTACTGTGAAAATCAGGTTTCCAGATTTATTTTTCTTTTGCTTATGATTTCCCTGTTTCTTCCTTTGCCTCTTCTCTCAAAAAGACAGAATGGCAAAGTGCTAAAGTTCAGCTCATAGAACTTGGTTTTTACTTAGCCTCATCTTTGTCTGTCCTTAGCTCACCCTCAATGGAAACATTTAGGAACACATTATCCATATAGTGAAATGTGTAAGATTTATCCATGTTTACCCCCATCTCTTCTTTCTTAACCTTTAAAACATTTTTCATCTCATTAGCACTGCACTCTGACCATATTTGAAGGTAAGAACATTAAAAGCTGTTCAATGTTCTGGTAAAAATATCAACGCTGTTCTAATAATTTAAGTATCTTAAATGAGGTGGAGGATTGTCTGCAGTTTTTGCAAATTCATAATTGAGAGTTAGCTGTATTTCACTAGAACAACCAGCTGAGTGAAGATGTAGGAACTGACTCTATGGGCTGTACCATCTAATTGAATTTTGGGAATGTTCCAAGAAAGGTCACTGTGTAAGGAGATAAACTCGGGTCTTTCATATTCCACTTTCTCCCCCACCTACCTCTAATGAAAGAGTAGCTTCTCCATCTACATTTTTTAAAGCAAATTGGAATGTTCTGCCTCTACTAATAAGCACCCAGATGATTAAATTCAGCCATTATTCACACAATATGAGCACGGCTGAAACTACAAACACATCATTTTCTATTGCAAGCTGTGCAAGAAAGCTATTTTTATGGATCTGCGGAGTGATGTGGTTGTGTACAAAAGGAGCGGGTGAAAATCACACCAGAATGAAAATCATATTACACACACAAGGAAGACTTGGACAATCTATGCACGAGTAATGATTAAATATGGAGTGAAGTACATTTCAGCCATTACCTGGAGTGATATACGCTAGAACTTCTCACTGGAAATGTATTGTTAATAAATAAACATTTTCTTGTTGCCACATGGTAGTTTTTTGTTTTGTGTTTTTTTCTATTAGGTTAGGATGATTGTTATTATGGCTTTGTCAGGAACATACTTGAATAACTATTAACTGTTGATTTCTTGTTGAGGAGTAAATCCCCTTCTTATAAAAGTAGAGTTATATCTATCATATTCATTGTATGTAAAAAAGAGAACTCCATGGGGTTGTTATTAGGCTTAACAAAATACTCAAGAAAAGGAAAAAGGGAAAGGCAAGAAGGAGAGAAATGATGGGCACATATTAGGTGCTTTATAAATGACTGCAAAGGATAACACATTTCTTTTTTTTGCAGTTTTTTTTTTTTTTGGTCGGGGCTGGGTTTGAACCCACCATCTCTGGCATATGGGGCCAGTGTCCTAAGGATAACACATTTCTAAAGCCTGATGTTTCTTCCTGGAGAGTGTTCCAATTTTGGCTTCCTTATTCAGTGAAGTTGGGATGAGTAATTGGTTCAGCCTCCCTCCTGCCCTCAACTTTCTCTGTGTAAAATACAAAGTGCACAATACAAGATGAAAAAAAAGATGCTTGCTAGCACAACCTTTTCTTAAGATTACTGACACAGAAAAAAAATACACTTAGTTCTTTTGTTGTTTGACTTATTTGATTTTTAAACTTTTTTTTTTTTTTTTAATGGGGAGGGAAAAATAGAAAATTAACCACCAGGTCATTTGCATGGGTAAAGCCATGGATGAAAATAATCAACAAATTAGCCATTAAAGTAAATGAATTTAACTTCAAACACCATAAATCACCACTATGTTAGTTTTCTCATTTTGCTTATGGTACGAAAACTGTATTAATATTGGAGAAAATGCATTTATTTTAACTTATAGTATATTCTGTATTCTGAGGGTGCTTGGATATTAATGGTAAAAGCAAAAATATGTTTGTTTTTTTAGATATGTTAGCATATCTTTATGAACAAAATTTATCTGTCAGAAAGTAACCATTTCAATATTATAGGAAATTACTTTTTTGATGTAGATAGGTATATGTATCTGTATACATATACATATATCTATCTGTATAGATACATATACACACTCACATGTACATATAGACACATGGTTACTTTCTGGCAGATAAATTTTGTTCATAAAGATATGTGAACATAGAAAAAAATCAGATATTTTTGCTTTTACCATTAATATCCAGGCACCTTCTGAATACAGAATACTACTACAAGATAAATGCTTTTTTCTCCAATATTACTTAATACCCACTTACTCCCACACAAACATAGATGCAGAGAAAGTTATACTGAACTGTAGTTCAGTATTCTTTTTGAAAAAATGTAATATTTATCACAAATCTCAAGTGTTCAGTGGGTGTTTTTTATAATAATATCCATGTGTGCAAATACCATCAAAATGAAATATAGAACATTTCCATCACTGGACAATGTTCCCTGAAGTCCCTTTCCAGTTAAGCTCTATTCTCCGGAGGCGGCCACTTTTTAAGTTCCTTCTCTGTAGATTACTTTTGCCTGTCCTTGAGCTTTTAATGTTTACAATAATGCAGTATGTTTTCTTTTGTGTCTGAGATTTTTCATAATATCTTTGAAATCATTCCATGTTGTAGAGTTCATCATAATTTGTTCCTTTTATTGGTATAGTATATGAATAACCCACAAATTACTTACCAATGTTTCTGCTGATGAACATTTGGTTTGTTTTCCTTTTGTGACCATTATGAATAAGACTATTACCAACATCTTGTAAAAGACATTGTGTGGACATGTGTTTTTAGTTTTCTTGGGTAAATACCTAGGAGGGGAATTACTGAGTTAAGGATAAGTACGTGTCTAACTTTACAAGAAACTGTCAGACATTTTTCCAACATGACTGGCCCATTTCTATCAGCAATGTCTTAAAATTTCATGGGTTTCACATCATTGCAAATGTTTAGTATTTCCAGTCTTCTCTCCTCCCCACCCTTTTAAAGGTAATCTAACATGTATAAAATAGTGCCTCATTATAGATTTGTTTTTCCCTTGTGACTAATCGTGTTGAGTGTACATGTATTGGCCTTTTTTGAGAAGTTTGTATTCAAGTCTTTAGATGGTTTTATATTGGGTTGTTTGCTTTTTGTTATTGTTTAGTAGGAGTTATATGTTTGAGATTAAATTATTTTATGAAATATGTGTTACAAGGAGGTTTTTTTTAGTCTGAGGCTTGCATTTCCATGTTTAATGGAGTATAAGAATAATTTGGATAAATCCCAATTTATCAATTTGTCTTTTTTTTATCTTGCCTAAGAAATCTTTTTTTGAGACAGAGCCTCAAGTTATCGCCTTTGGTAGAGTGCTATAGCATCACAGCTCACAGCAACCTCCAACTCCTGGGCTTAAGCAATTCCCTTGCTTCAGCCTCCTGAGTAGCTGGGACTACATGCACCTGCCACAACGCCCGGCTATTTTTTGGTTGTAGTTGTAATTGTTTGGCAGGCCTAGGCCGGATTCAAACCCGCCAGCTCTGCTGCACGTGGTTGGCACTTTAGCCACTTGAGCTACAGGTGCCACCCTTGTCTAAGAAATCTTTGTCTATCACTAAGTCACAAAAATAGTTTCCTGTGTTTTCTGCTAAAAGGTGGATGACTAAAAATTATTTGTCTTTACACGTATAAGTGAATTTCTGGACTCTATTTTGTTACAATGATCCATTTTTCTATCTACCAAATTGCTTTGATTACTGTAACAATATAAGTTTTGAAATCGTGTAAGCTTAACCCTCCATCTTTTCTATACTGTGCATTTCATACAAATTTTAGAATCAACTTGTCAATGTCACTTATGAAAAACTAATTTTTTGAGATTTTAATAGGGTTGTACTTATTCTATATATCAATTTAGGGATAATTGAAAGCTTGAAATTTTGAGACTTCTGATGAATAAACAAGCTATATCTTTCCATATATTTAGGTCTACTTTAATTTTTCCCAAGAATATGTTGCAGTTTCTGGTGCATAAACCTTGAAAATCTTATGACAAATTTATCTTCTTTATGATACTGTAAATGGCATTTTACATATTTTCTCATATGATTTCCAATTTTCAATTGATAGTATATAAAAATACAATTGATTTTTGTATGTTGATCTTATATTATGCAGGTTGCTTAACTCACCCATTAGTTCTAATAGCTTTGTATAGGTTCCACTGAATTTTCTACATAGACGATTATGTCATCTGTGAATAAAGATAGTTTTACTACTTCCTCTCTCTTTTGTTCCCTTTTCTTGCCTAATTGTATTAGTTAGAACCTCTAATACAATGTTGAATAGAAATGTTAAGCATGAACATTCTTGTCTGTTCCTGATCTGGCAGGAAATGCACTCCATTTTCGTCATATCTGTTATGTAGGCTGTACAATTATTTTAGATGCTCTTTAACTGATTAAGAAAGTTCTATTTTTAGTTTGCTGAGGGTTTATACATGTATAAAAAGTGAATGTTCAATTTTGTCAAATGCTTTGTCTGTGTCCATGAAATCTTCATTTGTTTTTGTTTGTTAATATGGTCAATTAAATCAGTGATTAATTTTCAAACGTTAAAGCAACTTTGCATTCCTGGGCTAAACTCCACTTGCTCATGATGTATTAACTTTTTATGTACTGCTGAATTCAAGTTGGTAAAGTTTTGTTTAGTAATTCTGCATGTATATTCCTGAGAGATATTGTTCTATAGTTTTCTCTCCTGTAATGTCTTTGTCTTTGGTGACAAGAGTAATGCTGGTCTCATAGAATGAGTTGACAAGCATTCCCTCCTTTTCAATTGTCTGGAGGACTATGTACAAAATCACCATTATTTCTTCCCTCTTTGGGTTTAATTCGTTAGATTTTTTTTTTTTTTCTTAGTTTTTTAAGGCGGAAGCTAAGATTGGTTAACTTTCCTCTTCTTAATAATGAGATTCCTATGGCTCATAAATTTTATGATACTTTAAATAATCTGGTTTCAATAATTTAAATATTTTCTCAGACTTATGCTATCTTTAGTTAATATTTTCAGGGTTTTTTGTCTTTTTTCTGGTTTTGTGAATTTTTCTAGGTGGATTATAATTCATTTTAACTTTGGAGGGACATTTATTGGTATTAATTATTTTATACTTTTTAGTGTTTTTCTAATTGTTTTCAAATAATACTATCTTTGAATATCAAAAGAATGAAACCTATTACTTAACATACCACTACACAGAATTTAACATCCTTTTAGTTCCTATATTACCATTTTATACTGTTTAGATGCATTAGCTAAAATTTTAAATATTTTCATATTAGCATGAATACATATTTTGTCAATAATTAATCTTTGACATTTATATTTATAGTTCATGTAAGATATTTACAAAAATTATTTAGATTTACTTTCACACTTACATGGTTTAAATACTCAATTCTTTAATATCATGATATGCTCATTTGATGTAGTGAATTATTTCTCAGGTATCTAGACTAAGCACACCCAGGAAGCACATTTTAAAGCCTCGTGTAGTAGCATAATATACATATATGTATATGTACATATATATACACACACACGAGGAACCTCCAGAATTGACCACCTCTCTACATTAGCCATCTTCTTGACGAAATTTCCTTTTCTTTCTCTTTTGTTTTTTTAATTTTTAAAAATTTTTTTATTTAAATTAATTTTTTTAATTTTCCATACACTGGTTTTATATACCATTTGACAAATTTTCATCACACTGATTAACATAGCCTTCCTGACATTTTCTTAGTTATTGTGTTAAGACATTTATATCCTACATTTAGTAAGTTTCATATGTACCCTTGTAAGATGCACCATAGGTGTGGTCCCACCAATTACCCTTCCTCCACCCATCCTTCCCTCTCCCCTACTCTCCCTTTCCCCTTTCCCCATATTCTTAGTTTATCATTGGGTTATAGCTTTCATATGAAAGCCATAGTAGGGGTGAGTACATTGTTTCATAGTAGGGGTGAGTACATTGGATACTTTTTCTTCCATTCTTCAGATACTTTACTAAGAAGAATATATTCCAGCTCCATCCATGTAAACATGAAAGAGGTAAAGTCTCCATCTTTCTTTAAGGCTGAATAAATTATTTTCAAAATGAGATTTCTTTAATTCTCTTGTTCCTGTAAGACACATCCTTCAGAAGAGACTTCCTTACTGTTGGGTGGTTTGGCTTTTCTTTAAAACTATTTTAACATGCATCTTTAATTTAATATTATTTAACAATTGCTTTTGAAGCAGAAATGACAAAATTATAAAATAAAATTGACAGTTTTACAGCAGATGAAAAACTGGAATCCTAAGCTGAATATCTTTTTTTTTTTTTTTTTCTTTTAGTAGTATTGTAGTAGTATTTTGTTTTTTTCTTCTGTGAAGTGTCTCAGTACGATGTTGTCCAGGTAAAATTTCAACACGTGACAGATTTGACAGCTGACTTTAGATAGTCCTTCATGTGGGTCCTTATTGCCATATGATTTTGGAATTCAATGTTTTGCAATAAAGTAGAAAGTAAAAATTTTCTCCCCCTTCGCTGGTACCTGGCACTGAGCTAAATGGCCAAAGGCTCTAATGTCTTGCCCTGCTCTATAGTGGATTGTGTGGTTAATTTTATGTATAACTTGATTGGCTGCATAGACAGCTGGTTAAACATTATTCTGGGTGTGTCTGCAAGGGTGTGGGTGGGTTAAGTTAACATTATAAACAGTACACTGAATAAAGCATGTTGCCCTCCGTCCTATCAACTGATCTGGGGCTGAATAGAGGAAAAAGGCTGACTTGATGAGTATTATGAGACGAAATTCTCCCACCCTACTGCCTTGTTCTGGTACATCATAATTTCCCTGCTTTTGAACTCAAACTGAAATATCAGCTTCTCTTTGCTCTTAATCCTGCCAACCTTCCAAAAAAAACAATACCATTAGCTCTCCTGGTTCTCAGAATTTAAGACTCAGACTGAAACTCCACCACTGACTCTTCTGAGTCTCCAGCTTACCAACTGCGGAGTGTGTCAATTGTCAGCCTCCATAATCATGTGAGTATGTTTCTCATACTAACTTGAAAATAGAATCTTATCCTGAATTATAATACAAGTTGAACTCCCAGTTTTTCAGGGTATCTAACATTATTAGGTTATTAAGTATGAAAAGTCTAATTTTCTTTTTTTTTATATTTATTTATTTTTTTATTATAGATAAAAATATGCACCATAGATGTGGCCCAACCCATCACCCTCCCTCCACCCAAACCTCCCCCCTCCCTTACCCTTCCTTGGTCCTTTCCTCATAGTCTTGTGGTATAGTTGGGTTATAGCCTTCATG
>CAUYPK010139898.1:0-81672 GCA_963574355.1 Loris lydekkerianus | reverse complement strand
CTCAAGCAACTGGAAAAGGAAGAACTTTCCAACCCTAAACCCCAGTAGAAGAAAATGAGTAACTAAAATTAGAGCAGAACTAAATGTAATTAAAAACAAAAGAATCATACAACAGATCAACCAAAGAGTTGGTTTATTTGAAAAGGTCAATAAAAGTGATCCTTTTTGAGGAAGAAAAACAAAGAGCTACACCTCATTAAGCCCTCTCCCCCACTCAGTTCTGGTCCTTTCTGAAATGAGACGAGGTGGCCAGTGGAGTCCAGAAGTAACAAACATGACCTTATTTGGCCTTAGCCAACATATTCATTCCACCCAGAGGCTATGCTGCCCTGGGGGCAGTGGTGAGAGGAAGGTAGCTAGTCAAAAGGAGAGGACAATTCAAAGTTTATGAAAATAGTCAGGAGAACGATTCATTCATGATTGTATTTGTTCTTTTACAGTGGGGAAAAAAAACATGCTTTGTAAAACATGATTAAAAAACATGCTTTTTAATCAAAAGCTTTTCTGTGTAAAAAATGTAACACATTAAAATGATCTATGTTTTTTACAATGTTATTACTCTAGCACTATAAAATCATCTCATGATAAATTGTAATGCAAATTTAAGGTATTTTTATTGTTAAATATACTGGCAAAACTTAAAAAATTAAATAAAATAAAAAAGAATGTGTTTCAACTCCATCCAGGTTAATACAAAAGATATGAAGTCACCATCTTTTTTATGGCTGAATAGTATACCATGGTATACATATACCATAGCTTGTTAATCTGTTCCTGAGTTGATGGGCATTTAGGTTGTTTCCACATCTTGGCAACTGTAAATTGAGCTGCGATAAACAATCTACTATAAATGTCTTTATGATAAAATTATTTTTCTTCTGGGTAGATGCTCTAGTAATGGGATTGTGGGATCAAATGAGAAGTCTAATTTGAGTTCTTTGAGGATTCTCCATACTTCCTTCCAAATATGCCCTGAATCCATGCCAGCATCTGCAGCTTTGGTACTTTGTGATATGGGCTATTCTCACTGGGGTTAGGTAATATCTCAGGGTGGCTTTGATTTGCATTTCTCCGATGACTAGGGACGATGACCATTTCTCCACATTAGCCATTCGTCTGTCACCCTCAGAGTTGGTTCTGTTCATGCCTCTTGCCCAGCGATAGATGGGATCATTTGCTCTTTTTTGGTTGATTGAGTTCTCTTTAGATCCTAGTTATCAACCCTTTGTTAGATTCGCAACATGCAAATATCTTTTCCCTTTCTGAAGGTTGTTTATTTGCTTTGATTGTTGTGTTCTTAGCTGTGCAGAAGCTTTTCAGTTTAATTAAGTCAATCAAGACTTTCTTAAATGGCAAACTCAGAGCTTAGTAAGCCTGCCAACAGTAACTTCAGTTTATCACCTTAGAGGGAATAAATGTCTTCCCCTAGGTCCTTCAGGGACCTAAAGAGGCCAGATCTGCTCACCTATGAAACAGTCTGCCCCAGCCTTAGGATTTCATCTCCTCTAAGAAGCTCTCTCAAAGAGTCCAGGGACTTGGCCAACAACTCTTTTACCTGACACTGCCTCTACATCTCTTTGCCCACAAATCTTCAGCTCTACCCTGTAGGGAATCTATGCTACCAATCACACCCCATTCTGAAAGCTTTAGGACTCTGTCCTCCCTATTGTCACATTCCAAGTCCAAATTGCTTAAGTAGGGAATGCACTCTGGGTATTTGACAAGGATAAAGAGGAACATAGGAATCATGGAAATGATTCATGTCAAACTCCAAATCTATGATAACTGATAATATTTCCAAAGAGCTTCAAGAAATTAAAGTTTCCCCAAAACCCACATAAAAAATCTACTAACAAAACATACGTTTGTTTATTGCTTTACAGTTTACAAAATGTTTTCACATTCATGACATCACTTTGACAACAACCTGGAGAGGTAAACCTAATAAGTATTATTATATCTATTTGACAGATGCAAAATCTGAGGTTCACAAAAGTAAAGCAGCTTGTCCAAGCATCAAGCCACAGAGTAAAGTCTCCTGATTTGTCTAAGTCCTTCCCTTATTTGTTGCCCCCTCATGCAGATTCTATCCTCAAATGACACCCATGCTCCATGCTATTTATAACAAATCTTACCCAGGAGGGACCACAAGGAAATAAAACCACAGAGAAAATACTCAAGAATGATCCAGTCTTGGGAGTGCTGGCTACAATGACACATACATTTTCTTTGGCAGTCATGAGCAACCTCTCCCAGCCAGCAGAGTCTACTGAAGTAGCACATTGGAAGGTCCCCAGGAGAGTCACAGTGGCTTCCCAGCACCTGTGAATGGGCCCCCATTCTGCCTCCTGCTTTGTTCCACCTTATACTCGTGGCCCCTCTGAAAAAAAAAAGAGACAGAGAGAGAGGCTTCACAATTAATTATTGTAAAAGCTGCTTCTTTTGCAAAGATACCTCTGATTCCTTCCATATCTGTTACTCATAGCTAGCCTCCCCCAATCTTGGATGATACCAGACATCCAGTAACAAAAGCTCTCTTCCAGGCCAGGCTCAGTGGCTCCTACCTGTAATCCTAGCTCTCTGGAAGGCCAAGGCAGGAGGATCACTTGAGCTTAGCAGTTCAAGACCAGCCTGAGCGAAGAAGAGACCCCATTTATTAAAAAAAAAAAAAAAAAAAAAAGTGGCACCTGTGGCTCTACGGAGTAGGGCACTGGCCCCATATGCCAGAGGTGGCAGGTTCAAACCCAGCCCCAGCCAAAAACTGGAAAAAAAAAAAAAAACTAGCCAGGTGGCAGCCCCAGCTACTAAGGAGGCTGAGGCAGAAGGATCACTTGAGCCCAGAAGTTTGGGGCTGCAGTGAGCTATGATGATGCCACTATAATCTAGCCTCACCCTAGAAATAGACTGAGACTCTGTCTCAGGAAAAAAAAGAAAAAGTCCTCTTCCAAACAGCAACTTGTAGATGCAGAAGTGGCCACCATCACTGACAGTGTCCCCACAGGGAGAACAACTGCATCACACAGGGAATTATGTGACTAAACAAAACTAAACTCTTCCTTCTAGTCACAATTCAGCAGTCCCTTTAACAACTGCCCTGGGGTTCTGAAGGCTAGCTCCCAAGGGAATGGCCTAGTTTTGCTTCCCTGGAAGTGACAAGAACAATATTTTCTCTTTATCTACCTCAAGGGTGCCTACCAGGCAAGGCCTCAGTGGCTCAGGACACTGCAGGCAAAGAGGCTAAAACCAGATGGGAATAATCTTTGGAGAAGAGGGGGAGACTACAGGGCTGGCTCCTAAGGCAGCCATCTAATACAAAGAACCCAATAGAGCCTGACAAAGAGAGGCTTAATCCAGGCAAGTGCCAACAACAAAGATGGCCAATGATCAGATGGCCTCCAAGTAAGAAGCTCCAAGCAGCAGCAACCCTTAGAATCGAGCAGATGGCATTATATAGAGGAATCTGCCACTCAGAACAAGGTCCCAACCCGTGGTATGGATGCAGGATACAGAGTCCAATTCCTGGGCAACGGGACTGGCAAAAGCCAGACCCCGCTGGGGTAGGGTTTTTGTACAAGTAGAAAGGTAGAGAGGTCCAGCTAGCTGGTTGGGGCCATTGTGGGAGAAAGTGTTCAGGAAAGACAAAAGGCAGGTCAGGGTTCATCACAGCCCACAGCCCAACAAATTCCAGACCTAAACTCTTGGAGGAGGGATGGAAAAGGGCTTCAGGGTGGAAAAGCAGGGAAGGTGGGTAATGACAGCTAGCAAAGAAAAACTCAATAAAGAAAGAAAGAAAAGGCATATTTGTAAGACTTGATGGGGGGATTACTAGCATGAACATAAAACATCATCCTTATGAGCTATTGGAGAATGGGTAATCATTGTCCAAGCAGCCAAAGGGAAGCAGAACCAGGATGTACAGAGACCTAGAAGCATCAAACACAGGGTGGTTTCCCTGGCTGGCATAGATGAATTGCAGAATACGGGGAGAGAACAAGAGAAGATGAGACTGAATATTTTCACAGGGGGCTTAATAAAGAAAGAGTTTCTAATGAAAATTCAGAGATTTGAGACTTCATCCAGGATGGGAAGCCATCAGAAAGTAAGGGCATACGTTCCTCCCTATAACAATTATTTGCTAATCACCTACTGTGTGCTGGGCACCAATCAAGGTGAGAGGAAGACAAAGGTGAACAAGGTCCACAACAACCCTGGAAACTACACTCTACACTGGCTATACAGATTATGGGCTGTGTGTTTCTCCCACCCTTTGAGAGCAGAGGCTGGGTCTTCTTCTCCACCATATTCTAAATGCTTAGCTAAGGAAGAATCTGTCTTAGTTTTTGTACTGCTATCAAGGAATACTTGAGGCTGGGTCATTTATAAAGAAGAGAGGTTTATTTGGCTCATGGGTTCTTCAGCCCACTTAAGAAGCATGAAACCAGCATCCCTGGTGAGGGCTTCAGGGAGCTTCCACTCGAGGCAGAAGACGAAGTAGGAGCAGGTGTGTTACGTGATGAGGTGGGGCTGCCCAAACTCTTTGAAACAACCAGCTCTCGTGTGAACTAATAAATAGAGAACTCGTTCATTGCCATAGGGAGGGCACCAAGTCATTCACGATCTACACCGATGACCCAAACACTTCCACTCAGCCTCACCTCCAATGCTGGAGATCAAATTTCAACAGGAGCTTTGAAAGGGACAAAGATCCAAACTGTATCCATATCCAGCATTTATGTGTTTAATGGGAATAAATGTTTTCCATATTTTCTAAGAATCTTTAGAAATAAAAAGAGCATAGCACAATCAGATTTATGTTTTAGTACATCACTTTGGCAACTGGTTGGGGGCAGCTGGGGTGAAAAGAAATTAGAGATAAAGGGTTACCAACTAAGGGGCTGTCACTGTTAGTAGGCACTTGATAATGTTAGAGGAAGTTAGAGGAACAATAATGAAGATGAGGCAGTTTGAGAGCCCCTAGGCAACCAATTCATGTAGAGCGTACTCAGCCTTCACAGATCCAGCACCACTCTCCTCGGACCACTGCAGCCTCCTTTAAAGCCTCAGTGCCTTCTGGGTTTCTTTTTTTCTGTAAACCTCTGCATGATTTACTTTCACCCTGGGACAGCCCAGTTTTCAAGGTCAAACACAACAAAAGACATCTGGTCAGCTTGAGGGGGACCCAGGGCAAAGTCCAGGGCAGTCGTACTTCTGCAGAGTGTGGTGGTGACATATGAGGTCACTAGGACTTTAAATCAGTGCTGATGAATTTCCTCTGCTGCAAGAAAAAGCAAGCTGCAAACATCCTTGCTGTTGAAGCTGATGGCTACCTCACCAGGAATTCACACTCTCTGGTGCTGGGGAAATTGGCTATGGATTACCAAGCATCTGGGCTCCACTAATTTCACTGGCTCTGATTCTAAGAAATGTTTACCACAGGATCTGGGATGATTCTATTTGGCTCCCAGGATCTCAAGTGATTAAGACAAAAAAAACAGCTCTGACCCATACTTATAAAACCTGTATCTGAAGCATAGAGTGGTTTATATGTCATGAAACCCCCCCCCCAAGAAAAAACCCTTTGTATAGTACTTTACAGTTTACAAAAGCCCTGATATATCATATTTGCATTTTTCCATAAGCGCCTGGGCAAGGTAAAGCAGATATTGTTATGCCCACTTTGCAGATGAGAAAGCTAAGGTTTAGAAAAGTTTTGAATAATCCACAGTCACACATATTATAGGTACAGAGCAGAAATTCCAACTCAGGTCTTGCTTCATCTTCAAGACTCTGTCCGTGAGACCACCACCTCCAGCCAGCACTACGGTTTACCAAATCGTGCATTAACTCACTGTCCCAGTCCTTACTGAAGCTATTCCTTTCCTTGATGCTCTTCCTCATAAGACACTGATGCGGAGCCTGGAAAAGGTCACCAGGTCTCTGATAGATCCAACCACTGCCCAAAGATAGCCAAAGCCAGAGCTCAGGGTCATATCCTGATCAGAACTGTCTGGAGAGGAAGTTTTGGGGCTACAAGGCTAGCAATGAGAAGAATAAGGGGTCTGGGAACCAGGTTCAAGCCCCTATTGTACCATGTACTGCGTGACTTTGAGCAAGTGAGAAATTTCTCATTGAACTTCAGTTTCCTCACCCCAAGAGCAAGGAGAGCAACACTGACACATCCACCACTCAGGGGTCAGGGTGAATAATGGTGGCTCTCATGTGTTATTCAGCACACTTCTACTGATTACTTACTTTGCACCAAGCCTGGCCTTAATTATACAAAATAAGACAGTGCCTGCCCTCAAAGAACTCAAGCTTTGATTTAGAGATGCACATATAAATAATCACTGCATTACTAAAAAATACTATAGTGTACTATTGGGCAATAACTTTGTCTTTTATTTGTGAATTCTTGGTGCCTATACATGGCCCACAGTAGGACACAGTAACCATTTGTTGAATAAATAGGAAAAACTAATATATAACATGATGAAAAAAGATATACATAGTTCCATGAAACCATTCTCTTCTCTACCTCAAACTTCTATCTGCATAGATCCCTTTTTCTTTCTACCAGGTGAAAGAAAGAAGTCTCTCCTTCCTTCCTCCTTATGAGAAATAACCCCTCACAATGACCACAATCTTAGCTCTCATCTCTTTGGGGGTCTTGCTCCAACTACACGCCTCCCTCCTGCAACTTACTCCTAAGTTTTTTTTTCTCTCTTTCTCACACTCTCTCTAATCCCTTCTTTCAGCCTTCTCACACACCCTTGTTTTCTCCCCTGCTCACAAAATGAACTGGAACCAAGCTCTTCCACCAAGGCACTGAGCTCATCCTCATCCTCTTTGACTATGAATGTCCTGAGAGGACTGCTCATCCCCACAGCCTGTGCTTCTCATACTAATCCATTTCCTGCGCTCCTGCTTTAGCCTCCACCCTTTCACTGAAGCTGCTCTCACAAGTGTCACCACAGCCTCCCAATCACCAAATCCAGGGGTCCTTTCTCTGTCTCCAACCTCCCTGACCTTCTTGTTGAAATTCCCTTAGCTTCTGTGACACTGCAGTTCCTGGCTTCCTTTCTCTCTCTCTTGTCAATACTCAGTCTCTATCTGGCTGCTCTTTCCCTGCTTTCCTCTTCAATGCAAGTTCTTGCCAAGATTCCTCTGTTACTTTACATTAGCTCCCTTAAGCACTAATTTAACATCAAGGCTTCCAATTCAGAAAGCCTCTCCAGTCACCACCTCCTACCCACCCCCTACCCCAACACTGCAGAATCCAGCAAAACCACAGGGACTGAAAATAAAAGAACAGGTCACCAAAGACATGGAAAGGGACAGGATCAACACATTTTCATCACCGGACTCAGAGAACTTCTGGCACATTCTGCTTGTACTGTAATGAACTTAGCCCTGCTACCAACTCACAAGCTCCTAAGATAGAAACTGCTCCACTCGTCTCTGCGGCCCCAACCCCTAACCTTACACTCAGATAGACTGGCATACCTGAGCATCTTTTGGATTAAAGGAGAAAAACCAAAGGTGAATATGCATGCAAGTGCTTGGTAAGCTGCAAGTGCTAAAGGAATTGCACCATTGAAAGCCTCTGTAAGAAACTCCAAGGCTCACAGCCTGCCTGTGCTGGCTCTGCAGGGCATCTGATGGCCAAATGCCCGAAAATATGGAAATGTCTGTTCCTGAGCTGGCCTGGGATTGAGAAGCACAGTTTGCAGAGAGGAAAATGAGAAGAGGCGAAGAGGGGCACATACTCCAAAACCATTTCTTTCATTCGTTTTTTATTTATCAACCTGTAAACAACCACCAAGCATTTATGAGGTTCCAGGAACTATTCTAGCCACTGGGAACAGAGCTTTGAAAAAGACAGACGAGGAAGGCCCTGGCTCTCCTGGATCATATATTTTAGTGAGAAGAGCGAGATGATAAATATAAATAAGAAAACAGCAGGTAGGAGCATTATACCTTTTACCACCTCCCTCAAACATGACAGCCTTGTCTGGTGGCTCTTTCGTTTTTCTGAGTATTCACGTGGACAGATCCAGTGCTTTGAGGTTTATTTTATGTTATTTCTTCCCCTGCTATGTCAGCAGATACAGCACAGATGTGCTAGATTTTTCAATCTCCAACAAAAAAGTCTTTGGATGAGCATCGCTACCCATTTTAAGCACTGCTATCCCATTTTGGGCGGCCTCTAAAACACAAGCCCCCACAACAACCGAAAAGTTAGGGTTGCCTGGGTCCATGGTCTCAGAGACCTCATGTTCCTCTAGGAAAAGCAATGATGCTGTGGGTTACTTACCAGAGAGTCACTTTTTCAGGTTGTGTTCAATTCTGTCAGAGCCCTCCGGATTCAGCTGATTGCTGGTGGTAAATTTCTGTGTTATTTAGGGCACCGAAGTCCCACAGTCTTGACACAAACTTAAAATTAGAAATGCATTAAATATAGGAAAGAAGGAAGGTCATTCAGGAAAGGCAGCCTTCCGAGGGAGCTGCAGGACAAAGACGCCCTGGAAACTTCCAGGTTCATTAATGAGTTTTACACCAGCATTCAAGTGGTATTTCTCCTTCAGAAATAACACCGTGGAAAGCGTAGGGGACTGGCTCGAACCTCAGCTAACACAGCCGAATGAGTGACTCTGCAAACTAAAAATAGCTCCTTTCCCACTCATTCTGACAGACTGCACTTAGACCCTATGCACAGGTTGATCCTCTAACAATTTTAGTTCTGCAGCAAAATGAGGGCTGTTGGCTTGACAATTACCCAATCTCTGCTCAACTCTTATTTATTTCCATGATTCCTGCTCCTGCTCTAATGGCTGTGTGCACACATGTGCACATGTATACTCAGCTCTCCGGCTGGGATTTGGTGCTCCTGAACCAAACGTGGGCAGAATTTAAACCAGGAACATGACTCAGGACTGTGGCTGCAGACTGAGCACTTAGAAGCACTGGGATTCAGGCTGTTTGCCTTGGATATCTTCCCCTAATTCCTAGCTAGCCTCTCTGGGCCTCAGTTTCTTTCCTCAAATATAAAAATGGGAATGACCATTCCTATTCTAGCCTATTTCACAGCATCACTCTAGGACCAAATGAGATGACATACTTGAAAGTTATTTTCCTTCAGACAGTGACAGGACAGGCTGGACAGGCAGCCGATAGCAAAACTAGGCTCAGCTGCTGGGAATAAGTGGGCATCTTGGTTGCATCAGGAATTAAAAGCCAATCTAGAGATATGGTTTGAGTTCATATTGTCCCCTCTGCTTGGAATGTCCTTCTACTTTTGCTAAACTCCTATAGATTTTTTAGAACCCAGTTCAAACAATTATTTTTTATTAGTATCTTTGGAATTAATCATTCAATCTTTCTGCTCTCCTGGCCTTTGCAGGGGTCCTCAAACTTTTTAAACAGGGGGCCAGTTCACTGTCCCTCAGACCGTTGGAGGGCCAGGCTATAGTTTAAAAAAAGAAAACTATGAACAATTTCCTATGCACACTGCACATATCTTATTTTGAAGTAAAAAAAACAAAACAGGAACAAATACAATCACACCATCTCAAGTGGCCCGTGGGCCGTAGTTTGAGGACCCCTGGTAGAGCTCAATGTCAAGAAGGAGGTAAACATCATTGAGACTCAGGAAAGCAGAGAAGGTGGGACAGCACACACAGAGCAAATGGAGGGGTGGCAGGCACAGAATCAAAGAAGGCAGTGTCTATCCCCGGCACTAAGGGGACAGCCACAGGGATAAGAGTCAAAAATGAACTGTAAGTTCTGGGAAGACCAGATAGGGATCTGGCCCTGAAAACACTAGGGAGTGAACAGGGAGCAGGGGCCCACTATGAGGTCCCAGGGCTAAAAAGCAGGGGTATCACACTAACTCCCACAATCTAAGCTAGAACAGGAGGGCTTGGGAACAAGTAACAAGGGCAAAGAATAGACCCAGGGTAAAAAATCAGAGCAAGACTGAAATGGCACTAAAGCAGCCTGGAACTTCTAGATTAGGTCCTCGAAAGTTGAATTAGCAGCTAGAGCTATGAAACCGAGGGACTCTAGAGGCAAGGGTCATTACAAGCAGGGGTCATTTCCATGAAATAAAAATGAGAGATGAAAAGGACTCTTTAATCTATAAGAAACATTAGGATTATCTAGTCTAACATTCCCAACCGACATACAGACAAACTAAGAACCCAAGAGAAAAGGGGGCTTGCCAAACTCTCTCAGGACAGAACCAAAATGAGAAGCTAGTTCTTCTAACTCTCAGTCTGGTCCTTGTCCCCTCAAATGCTATTCACTTTCAGTCAAGCAAGTCTCCTCATAGTTCCACTGACACATCAGGTGCCAAACTTCAGCTGCTTTGGAATCTTGGGGAGCCCCCAGAGTACCCACTAAGTGAGCACAAGCACTTCTCCCATCTGTGAAATATAGGGTGGAGTTCAGAGTGAAGGTTCCACAGGAAATGTGCAGGTAGCAGTCCCACCTGGGGTTTACAGAGCAACTTGCTGCTGGCTGTCAAGGAGCAAACTAGCCTGTTCACACACCCCTGTTCTGACATGGACATGGGGAGATTAACCCAAATCACTGTGCTACCCCTGGAATTTCCCAGCAATGGCTGGAGAAGCCCAGGAACGAAGGTAAAGTGAATGAAACAGAGTTTTCACCACTGTAAGAACATTAAAGGAAGGACAGCCAGTTCAAAACCCAAAGTCTTTCTTAGGCTCAAAATGAAATGGCTCAGAAAAATAAGAATTGAGACTCTTGGGGAATTGAGAGACCCTGACTCCCAGACTTCAAGATCTTCCATCCAGGAAAGAGTACATATGAAGGCAGGTATGAGGAAATAACCCTCAATTTTACTTCACCTATATAGAAGTATTAGAGTTTCTTTAAGTACTCCAAGTCCCAGGCTTCCCAGTTACCTACCATGTGACTGGGGGCTATGGGGGTTATGCATTCTGAGCTGTAGTCTCCTTAGGAGACTCACAAAGCAGTGACTGGGGTTTATAATGTGGGTTTATTATGAAGATGAAATAATATCTGTAAAGCATTTAGCGCACTGTCTGGCATAGTAAGGACTAAGTAACCTTGTGCTTATTTGCTCTCTTTTACTCACAGGAAAGGATGGTTATACCACAGTCCAGCTCTGGTTACCCATACTTTTTTCCCCTACTTGGCTTTCCTTCTGGAGCCTTCGGTGAAAATATCCCATTTGAGGTCCCAACCCAGATAGTTCATTTCTCCCCCTTCTCATCCCTTGTACATTAATGGCAATTCACAGAATTTAATTTAAACAGCCATATACTATACTAAGATCCTTGAAGGTCAGGAATTCAAAGCTGTTCCTGCCTCCCCAGGTGTCCCTGCACCTCCCTGGACAAGTCCATGGCCAGGGTGGCACCCAGTTTCGCACGGCTCTTATCTTTTCCAAGGTGAATTCACTCCTAGAAGCTTATAGTTCCCCCAGATCTGGCTCCCTCTGAGCCTCAGGCAACTATATACCTGGCAGGCCAAACCTGGACATCAACAGCTGGAGACAATTCCCAGACCCAGTTTACCACTGGGTAAAAGCCTGGAGTCTGGACCTGCAGTAAGGCAAGAGAGTATACACTCCAGGCCCCCAGAGACTGGAGGAGACAGGGAGGCAAACACTAAAATGTGTTGCCAAGGGGCTCAGGGCTCAAGCCCACTCCTTATACTGCTCTGGTAATAAGCTACATAAAATTCCATCAGTGCCAGGCTCTTAGGCAGATGTTTGCACTGGCCATGTCTGTCACAGTTCTGTACTCATGGCTACCACAGGACATTAAAAGACTTCAAAGAGGAAAGAAAGAAAGGAACCAACAGTTTCTGAGGGCCTATTGCACACCAAGAACTTTGCATGCTACCCTCACCAATACCTTATGCATTATATAATGATATCTCATGCAATAGTATATAACATGATAGATGTAATTATTATATAACAATACCTTAGATATTATTATCCTCATCTTGCCAAATGAAACAGAGACTCAGAAAAATCTGGCAAGCCTCTGTGCCTCTGCTAGTGTGCCACCTGACCATAAAGTCGTACGATCTGGGAAAGAAAAGCTGAAGGGTCTAAAGCACCATGGACCAGGCTCTCGGCACCTTAACCCATTAAACAGAACATAGTCGCTTAAATACTGTATCTCCTCATTCACGGCTGGCAGAGTCAACTTCTGCCAAATAGAATCTAGAGAAAAATAGTGAAAGTCATAAAAATTCTCATGAACTATGCCCCTGTAATTTCATCCCCAAGATTATATCTTAAGAAAACAGTTCAACACTGATTCACTACAGAGTTCTCTCTCTCCCTCCCTCTCTCTCGCACACACACGGAAATGATCTAAATGTCTGACATCCAAAGAATGGTTTGAAAAATCCCAGAACCTTCTAATCATGTAATATTACACTATATAGCCATTTTAAATGGGCACTTTAAAGATCAAGAGGAAATAAGCAAACCATTTGTGATAAAACAATTAGAAATTGAAAACAAAACATCATAAATGCTGTCACTACAACTTTGTAGAAGTAAGTACACGTACAAATGCAAAAAGGAATGTAGTTATGGTAGGGTGGCAAGATTACGGATGGCTTTATTATCATTACCATGTGTAAAGTGTCTTTGTAGTGTTGTGCACTTCCTTTTCAATCAAAGAGAAGGGGAGAGAGAAAAAGACAGAGAAACTTAACCTAGCACTAGGGAAGGGCCCAGGAGGACCAGGGCTGGGATGTGAAGCAGAAACTGAGAACCGTCCTACATATCCGGAAGGAGGAGGCCAGAAAGGCCTCCAGGGAAGGGAAGCCCTCTAGGTATGGAGAGGGTTGTAATTAGTCTGATGCTAATTACAGAAGTCTCACTAGCTTATTAATTTTTTGACAGACTCTGAATGAAGACTGAATTCCTTCATAAAGCCACCCTGGGTTCAGAGGCACATTTCCTGCATGGTCACCCTTATTCTTCTCAAAACCCTTGCCTTTTCTTTTTTTTTTTTTTTTAATGAACAGCAATAAAGTAAAATTTGGTAATCGAAACACACACCCTAGAGAAATTAAGGCTCCTGAGTTAAATGTAGAAATTCAAGCCATTTTAGAAAACCAAAGGGGCTTGAATAAGCATGTTTTTCATATTGGGAAATATAAACAGAAGTATAAAATATTTAGCTCAGTACTAAAGGCACTTGCTCTGGTTCCAACCCATCTTCCTGATATTATCCATAATTGCCCCTGCAGACATCCCACGCTCTAGCCAAACTGAACAATCCATGCTTTCTTCACTTTCCTACCCCCATAATTCTGTTCAAGTTGTCGGGCTCACCTGAAAGTTCTCTTCTCTGCTACAATTTCTTGTTCATGTCTCACCCAGGCACTACGACACAGCCCAAAGCACATCATTCTCAAAATCTAAGCTAATCTCTATACCCAGTATTCAATTCTCACTTTCCACAGTGGACCCAGAGTACTCTGAACCTACATAAAGGAATTACACATAGTTTGCCTTATCATATAGTTACCTGGGTAATTGACTTTTCTACCATATTGAACCATGAGCTCCTCAGGGCAAGTACCCCTTCAGATTCCTACATGGAACCTATCTTAATGCCTGGCACACAGTAAGCCCTCAATAAATGCTTCACTGAAAGACAAAAAGAAGAGACACATCACATTTCTGAGAAGCCACATCCTACCTCAGTTGCTCCCGATAAGCAGTGCAGAGATGAAGGCATGCTGTTCTGTGGTCTTAAGCAGGGGAGAGACGAATCCTGCCTTTCTAGTTTCCAGCCTTCATGAGACTCCAACGTCCTCCCTAGTTGACCATAGTCTGCTCGGCCCCAGGTAAACATCTTGCCAGTTTCTAAAAACAAACATTATTTGAATTAAGGCTACATTCCACAGCTGTGCTCTCATGGGTCAGCAATGAATTACAAGAGAAAGCATGAACATTCATTTAGCACAAACCATTACGTGCCAGGAGCCTTCCTATCTTCCTGTAAAGAAAGTACATATATTCACATTTTTACAGATGTGAGAACTGAAGTTCAGAGAGGTTAAAGGAATTGGCCAAGATCAAACAAGTCATGAGTTCCACATTCAAATAGAGCAGGGATCCTCAAACTGCGGCCCATGGGCCACATGAGGCAGTGTGATTGTTTTTGTTTTTTTTACTTCAAAATAAGATATGTGCAGAGTGCATGGGAATTTGGTCATAGTTTGTTTTTTTTTTAAACTATAGACCGGCCCTCAATGATCTGAGGGACAGTGAATTGGCCCCCTGTTTAAAAAGTTTGAGGATGCCTGAAATAGAGGTTGATTCTAAAGCCTACGCTCTTGCATTTTAAATAGATACAGATATGGACATGACTACAGATAAAACTTCAACTATCTTTTATGACCTACTAACTCCTTGCCTCACACCCTCCTTGTGTTTGCCCAGGTGCCTGTTTGCAGGACCTCTTCTCCCTTACCCATTTAGGCATCTTGAGTTCCCCAGGCCATAATCTCTTAGGGACCTTCTTCTTAGCCCAATTAATGGCCAGTTTCATGTATTTTCCCCTCCAAGTAACATAAAAGGACCTTTCAGAATATACGTTCTTACCCAAAGGAGCAATTCTAACTGTTCCAAGGCAAGTGTCTATGTGTACCAGAGGGAAGGGAGTGAGAGAAGAAAAAAAAAAAGGGCAAAACCATTTGGAACCAGAAAAGCATACAGTCCCCCAGAGGTACCACATGGGAAACTAGCCAATACTAAAGATAATAGAAGAAAATTGAGTTTGGAAAAGGAGAAATAGCCTTTCTTCTCCCGGATAAGAGAAAATTCACCAAGCTCATTCAGTTGTACTAAGTGCGGCATTTGTTATTTCAACAAAATGCAAAATCTGATGAGGCATAGATTATTAACAGATTCTCTGCAATAAATATGCATAACCATGTGCGCTGTATAATTCTTTATACATGTTTATTTTAACAAAGAAAAACTTTGCTTAAGAGACAAAACACCAAGTAATGCATATTAAATCCTAGACAAATCTACTACATACTTCATGTTTTGTATCAGAGCTTCATCTGGCCCCACATTTAACATATGGTTTATAGTGTCAGCTAAAAAACAACCATAGATTCATGCGGGAAATGTCAGAATATCACAGGGATACAAGGCTCTGCAGGGATGCTGTTCTCAGGATCAACCTACTAGCAGACACTAAGAAGTAGATACCAAGTAGTTGACAGGAATCTGACTTCTGGGCTTTCTCAAAGAGGAAACAAAATCTGTGCAGTCCACAGGGTACCTGGTTTATAAGGGCTTGGAGTGGTTCCATTCAGATGTACTATTTCATGGATCTACATGTGCTGTTCCTTTTGTTATCAATCCCCTTTCCTTACTGGTAAACTATGGCTCAACCTTTAGAGTCTATCTCATATAATACTAGTTCTATGAAAACGTTCTTGACTCCACAACTCTTTCCGCAAAGATGAAACTCACCTTCCTGTGAACCACCTTTACTATTATACACGTCAAGTAATCTGCTGCCATTAACAGACGAGAAAATGAAGATTCAGAGAAGCGACCTGCCCGGGGTCACACAGCTCAGCCACCTCTCTCTCTACCAGCCATGGCAGCACTCTGCATTGGTTGTTCAAACTGCTCACTCCACACCCTTCTTTCACTTCTGTGGTATTAGACTCTAATAGGCCCCTATGCCCAGGACCTGTGAAACCCATGAAGCATCTAAAACTGGCAAACTGTCCAACCTGAGCTGGCTAGATTTTATAACCAGATTGCCTGGGCAGGAGATTCCCCAGAAAGCAGAGGAAGAGATTGTTGTTGCTTAAATGACCTTAGCATCCCTAAGTTGGGAAAAACTAGAAAGTTGCTATCCGTGGGACTACAGAAAGAACTGTGTTATCACAAATCACAAAATGAATCCTTTCTTTAATGTCAAGTAAAACATCTCAGAACTTTCTCTGTTATTGATTATTGATGTCTAAGATGGGCAAGACTGCCAGAACATGGTGCCACCATTATTACATCTCCGATAGCAATTCAAGCATTCCACTTACATAGCAAGCACTTTTCACCTTCAAAGCACTTTACAAAGATTAACTAATTAATCCTCATGCTCCCTGGGGAGGCCATAGACATTCCAGTAGAGACAAGTCCAGAAACCAGGCCAACTACAAGTTCAGACTTGAGCCTCAAGCCTAAGTTTGGTGCATTCCCTGAACCCGTCTCTCCTCAAAATAAACCCTGCAGCAGAAGGCTCACAGAGGGCAGGAGAGGCCCTTTTATTTTTGCTTTTCTTTTAAACAGACATTTATTGACCACCTCTCTAATATCAGGCACACTCGCAGACACCATCCCAATTAATCCTTACTGTAATGCTGTGAAAATGTATAGATTATTAAACTTATGTTACAGATGAGGTTAAATGACTTGAGTTCAAATAACCAGCAAGTGGTAAAATCAAGATTTAAACCTGTTTCTTCTGTTTCCACATCCAGTGATTGCACAGCTGCTGTCAGGAACTGATGAAATGTGGCTGATAAAAACAGCCATTTGACAATGTTTGAGGAGGGGGAAAACCCAGATTAAATGGATATGCTGTGTGTACCATCCAGCTTTCCTCACTAGGATGATCTCCCTCCCAGGAGGCCATGCAGAACTCAGGACTAGAAGGGCTAAAATAAGGCATTAAACACATGGATTATGATTTTATGTCGCCTGGAGTAAAATAATAAATCCACATACAAAAAGTGTTTATTAATGCATTGTAGATAAATGTCTGCTTCAAGCTGATGCACACTGTCAACTCCGAGGAGATTCAGATCACAAATTTAACAAATGAATCTTTTCCTTAAAGGATTATACAGTACTGTGATAAAAAAAAAAAAAAAAATAGCTATATTAATGTCATCCAAAAGTAAAGGTATGTGTCTCCAGGTAAATGGTAAGTGAGAGAAATGACAAAACAGCTCAAAATAAAGTCAGCAAGTGAAACGTAATTTAAAGCCACATACATGTAAGAATTGACACAGAATAACCACAGAGCAAGAAGGTCTTGACACAACACAGAAAACAATGGGGGCCAAATGTGTACTGAGAAAATACACTTAAGGGGCTTGGAACTAGAATTGTCCTGGCAGGTTTATGGACCACATGGCATTTAAGGTGAACTTCTGGATAAGAAAAGAAAATGGGAGAATATGGGGGGATATTATAGGAGCAGAGAAAGGGGATGAGCAATGACATGGAAATTGGAAGGCGGAGAGTGAATGAGATACACACAGGAGGGAGCCTGGGAAGGAAATCAGGACTACAGGCTGAGGCCAGTCACATCAGTCACATGGAAATGCCAGGCTCGGGATCTCCAAACACGCTTGTGTGCACTCCTCTAACAATAAAATATTTTTTAACATACCACCAATATATATATATATATATATATATATATATATATACATACATACATACATACATACATACATTCGTTTACAAAAGTATGTACTTGTATTTTACAAATTATAAATATGTGCCCTCACTCAAAAATACACACTATAAAATATACTCAAAAAATGGAAAATGTAGGCCAGGCATGGTGGCTCATGCCTGTAATCTCAGTAATCTGGGAGTCTGAAGCAAGAGTGAGACCCTGTTTCTACCCAAAACAGAAAAATTAGCCAGGCATTGTGGCAAGCGCCTCTAGTCCCAGTTACCCAGAGGGTGAGACAGGAGACTCGCTTGAACCCAGGAGTTTGAGGTTGCTGTGAGCTAAGCTGATAGCATGGCACGCTAGCCTGGGGCAGCAGAGAGAGACTAAAAAAAAAATAAAAAAGAAAAGAAAATATTCAAGAATAGAATAAAAGCATATAAAAGAAGTTATGAGTCTCTACACCCTGGCATTTCACCTTGCAGGCTTACTTTAGGGACTACTGTTAAGTAGACAACAGAGAGACTGCAGACTTTTGAACAGGGGTGGAGCCTGAAACAGGAATGTATGAGGATGGTACATCTGGCAAAGGATTGTAGGAACAATAGTATGCATAGCCAACAGTCTACAGCAGTACTATGTACCATGTACTATTCTAAGCATTCACTATACAGTATCCCGTTTATCCCCCCAAACAACCTTGTGAGATTACCATTCCCTATTTTTTCAACAGGGAACAAGGTACTTACCCAAGTCACAGAGGTAGTAAGTGAATAGGGAAGAAAAGAAAAAAAAAAAAACAAACACAAAACACTATAATAATAACAAGCCCACAATGCATCAGGACAGACCTAAAACCAGGAATGGAGTCATAGGAAAACAAAAAAGAACTACCGAATTATCAGGGTTTAGCACCCCATTAGATGTGAGAAAAAGGAAGGGGAGGAAATAAACACTACTCTGAGATTTCAGAATTTCAAGGTTAGTCGGAAGATGAAGGGGTAGAAAAGCTCGACCAGAGGTCCCACCAACAGGCATCATGAATTGTTATTTCATTACCAAATTGTTTAACTCTCCTACAGACTTTTGCAAACATGTTATCAGATAATCACATATAAATAAAAGAGGAAGTAAGGAGAAAGACTACTAGGTACAAAGCCCAAGGAGTGGAGATACTCTAAAGGCCGAGTGAGTGGACAATGAATATTCAAGAGGCGAATTTCCTTTACCATCCATCAAAGGCGGCAGATGCTGCAGCCACAGCTATACGCGAGAAGCAGCTCTGGCAAAATCTGAGCTCTGCAGGGAAGAGAAATTTCTACCCTGTTCCAGGAAGTCCTGTAGGTTATAGGAAAGTAGATTAGAGGAATAACAAAATCTGTCAAAAAATGGAACAGAATGTCATGAAGATAGCAAAATGGAGTTACTAAAGGATGTTAGAAAACCAATGGGTTAGATGGAGAAAAACCCCACAACCTACCCAGTCCCCAAAAACTATTTCCAGGATGCTATAAGGCCTTCTAGAATATATACACATGAAGAGAAGGAGGCCAGACTCAATCTATGCATTTGTTTTTATAATTCACCTGTTTACAAACACCATTTACTCTCTAGGTTACTCACTATAGTCCCTAGAAGGTAAAACCTGACTTTTGGAACACATCCTTCATGTGGATACTTTATAAAAAGGTATTTAATGATAATAACCAAGGACTGGTCAAACACAGAAATCACTTTCCAAGAGTCACCCAGTGTCATCTTCCTGTCCAAGAAGCAGGCAAGAGGGAAGGAGAGAGCTTAGAGTACAGGTGCCTGAAGCAATCACACCAGGCTGCTTTCTGTACAGCATGCACCACACTGCTCTTCCACAAGGCCTCTACGTGGTTCCTCTGTCCCCATTTCCTCGGCGACTCCTACTCACTCTTCTACTCTGCTGACTCCACAACCCAGATCATACTCTGCTGTGCAACAATCTCAGAGAACTGCATTCCTCATCTTGGGAACACTTACCCTTCAGTTTATAAATGTCAACATTAATTTGATTAATGTCTGTCTCCTCGTCCAGTGAGCCAGCTCTATGGTAGCAGAGACTGACTGCCTTTGCTCATCCTTGTATCTTAGAATAATGCCCAGGACAAAGCAGTTACTCAATAAATATTTGCTGCCTGAATGAACAAACGAATCCAACCATCTCTCTACCTATTGACCCACCTACCTCTTCCTTACCACTACTTAATACAATTCGCTGGCTCCATAATCTTGAGCAAATTACTCAACCTCTCTAAGTCTTATCGCAACGCTGCCTAAAGCACACAGCACATACTAGTGACTATCAGCCACCATTACTGTTATTCCCCAAATGCAACAACACAGCCTTAGCAAGGATTTCCATGGTTCCACCTACAGTATCTACCAATTTGTCATATCTTCTCAGCCAGTTCCTACCTACCAATGTCTTAGCACAATGGTCCTAATGATAATCAAAGAAGAGTGAGAGCATTGAAGCCTACGTCATGAAATTTTGAATTTTTTTTTAAATTTGAGCATAGTGGCTGGCATATCAGAGGCTCCTGATGAAAAAAATTAATTAAAACTAAGAAAAAAAAAAAAAAGAGAGTGGAAGGAAGCAATGGAGAAGACAGATAAAGTAAGGTGAGCTGGAGAAGAGAGAAAGCTGTAGCCCAGGACTCATAAGACTTGGATCCTAATTTTGTCTTCCCCTCCAGCCACCTGGCCTTGAACAGGTCTCTTCTTCTCTTGAGGCCTAGTTTTCCCATTCATAAAATTAGGGGCTAAAATAAATGACCTCTCAGACATCCTCCTGATCTAAACGTGAATAATGTTGCCTAAAAATCTTCAATGTCAAAATGAGTGGTATACAATTTTATTGGAACTTTTGGAATATTTAGTCTGACTAGTATTCTAAAATAAAACATCCACTCTAATGTCAAAGCCCATTCATATAATTAATAATTTAAATAGAAATCGAGACCTAATTGTACATCCTGTTATTTTTTAGTAAGATTTCCAGTTTCCTAAATTGTATCATGAATAACATCACATAATAAAATGTATAAAATTTTTTAAAAGTTAATACAGGAATAAAAATTTCTAAACAAGGGCTACCCAATTAAAAAAGGGGAGAAGTGAGCAAAGGGAGTTAACGAAAGTTGAGCAACAGAAGAGAATTTGTTTACGAAGAGCCAACTCTGTAAAACTCTATTTTAGGCACTGTCATTAAATAACATAATTTAATCAATTCCAAATGATTGTTGTGAATTTCATTTTATAGATTAAGAAATAGATCGCCTCAGTTAAATGACTTATACAAGATCACACAGCTAGGAAAGGTAAAACTGGAACAATAATAAAAATAGCTAATATTTTGAGAGTACTTATTTCATGCCAAACTCTTCACAAAGATTATACCATTTAATCCATAGAGACACTTGATCCCTTTGCATTATCTTCAGATTACTAATGAGAATATTAGCACTTAGAGGTTAAGCCTTGGGCTCAGGCCCCTCCCTGAGCCTGGCACTGAAGTCCGTGCCCACTGCCATTGTCCTACAGATCATGTGCAGGTCTATCTGACCTCAGCTCCACTTTTCACTTAGAAACACTAAACACTGCCTCTTCAAAAGTGAACATTCCCAAGGACTTCTGGAGGTTGCTTGGAGGCACAGAGACACATGCGTAGGCTAACGGCACAAAGAGAGCCCAGCTGACTGAGTGAGCTTCATCCTCGACCTATACGGCAAAGATCCGAGTCCCAAAACACACAGGTATACTCCATGGCTGCTCCGTTCTCACCAGAGACTTTACTACCAAATCAGGGGCAACAGAGATAGAAGTTAAGACAGATTGTGCCCTAAAGAGCACTGGACTGGCTGCAGAACTATCTGCAACATGTAGGACCAGGGCATCCCAGACAAAAAGTAAGGAGGAATCAGCCTGGTTTCTTCTCCCAAACTGGGCAAGGACATCGCAGGAAGCCCCAATTCCTGGTTTGTTTATAGCAGCTCCCTCATCTACCCCAAAGCTTCCACCCTAAGGTTCTCTCACTGCTGGATGATTGCTTCCTCTTTGTCAAAGCTGTAGTCCCAGCTACCTGGGAGGCTAAGGCAGGAGGATCGCTTGAGCCCAGGAGTTTGAGGTTGCTGTGAGCTAGGGTGACGCCATGGCATTCTAGCCTGGACAGAGTGAGACCCTATCTCAAGAAAAAAAGCATATTCACTGTCTCCCTCCAAGGCTTCAGTGTCATTCTCTGCCCCAGCCTACAATGCCAGCCAGCCTGCCTCCACCACCAGTGGAATCCTTACCCTCCAGGGCCTAGCTCAAATGCAGCTGCCTCCCCAAAGCACCTTCTCATCCCCTAGTCAGAAGAGACTGATTCTTCCCTTAGGAGCCACTGGCATGGTGCTTGTGTCTCAACTATTCTAGCCTTCCAAATGTAATATGCTTTGATTGCATGCCTTTCACTGCCCACTAAAGAGTAATGAACAAATGATCCTTTCTTATTCTCTTTATATTCCCCACAGCACCTACTATAGGGCCTGACCCACCACAAGTGCTCAGCATTTGTTGAAAAAAAAGAAAAGTAGCAGGCATCACTCTTACCATGGACTTTTATATGCCACCAAGGACATCAGAGACCACCCAATCCAACTCCCCAAAGAGAAAACAAAACTGAGGAAAACAAATAACATTCCCAAGTCACACAACCTGCTTAGAAACAGAGCCAGGCATTCACAATATTCAGCAAATAGTTATTGAGTATTTCCCATCTGCCACGTGCTGTCCTGGGCACTAGGAGCACTGTTAGCTACTGTTAGTGCTCCTAGTGTCCAGGACAGCACCTGGCAGATAGGAAATGCTCAATAACTATTTGCTAAATAGTTATTTTGTTGTTTACACCAAACAAAACAGACAAAACTCCTTTCCTCCATGAAGTAGATATTCTAATGGGGGGAAAGATGGGCAATTAACAGATTGATACATAAAACATACTTCATGGCAAGTGATTTAATTGCTACAAAGAAAAAGAAAGCAGGGAAAAGAGACAGGAAGAGCTGGGGAGGGGGGTGGCAGTCCAGAACTGGCGCCCGACTCCTGACTGCGTTCCTGGGGATTCTCCCATGGTGCACCACTTAAACTTAAAAGTCCCCACCAACCCAGGAAGAGATAATGAAATTTGCTCTAATTATTTTTCATTTGAAAATAATTTTATGGTTGGGGGTCACCAGAACATGAGGAACTGTATTAAAGGGTCGCGGCATTAGGAAGGTTGAGAATCACTGCTCGAAAGCCAGTTTGCAAAGAACCATCATGAGAGGCTGGCTCATGGGCCCCTGGTCTGACGTGGCTGTTCTGGCTGCGTGCTTGGGCTTCCTGTTGCTTGCAGGGACCCAGCAACACATCAGGCTGCTCGTCACACCTAGAAGCCAGTTCACACCCTGAGAAAAGTCCCTCATTGAGACCAGTGCCTCTGCAGATGTTTCCCAACTCATTTCACATTCAAACTCCAAAGCCTCTTTGCACACTTTTAGATTCTTATTAATAACATTTAAAAATGTCGATTGATGCCTAATCTTAGCTGCCTAATTAAAAAAATAATCTTGCTTCCCTCCTTCCCAGCAAGAAAGGAAACTATACCCCAGGGCTTCTGCAGCTAAGAATCATACCCTGCAGAAAAGCTAGTAGGAGGCTCAAGTTAGAGGGCTACAGGCATAAGAGTGGGGAGGGTAGGTGAGGCCAAGAAGAAAATCTAATCCCTTGATTTTAGAAAAAATGAAAATGAGGCTGAGGGAAAGGAAAGATCTGCCCAAGGACTGAGGGAAAGGAAAGATCTGCCCCAGGACCCACTACACTTTGGCAAAGCCAGAATTCAGATCCTAGTATCCTGCTTCCCAGTAGACTCTGTCCACTGCCTACTGGGGAAAGGAAAGGAAGACCACAGACTGTAGGTAAGTCCTTGGAGGGCAGGAATCCTCTCTGTCTCCCTACACAGTGAGCAAAGCAATGTTCATTTGAAGAAAGAGCTATAGGTTTTTGATTCCTAAGAGGATTATGGGAACAAGGTGCAAGTTCTTTCGATTCAATTCAGCCTCACAAACTGTCAAAGCAAGGTGAAACTTCAAAAAGCACTTCTTAATCATCTTCTTCTAGCTGAGAAAAGTGAGGCCCAGAAAGGACAGTAACTAGTTTCCTCAAGGTCAAATAGTGAGTCTGAAGCTAAACTGAAGCTAGAACCCAGGCCGCCCTGACTACTAGTGCAGCCTGTTCACACACACCCTCTTAGACGAATACACACATACCTCTTTATGTTCTTTATCACACTTTATACATAACTGCATCTTTTATAAACCTGAATGTTTGCGGAAGTCTTGTATTGAGCAAATCTGCCAGCACCATTTTTCCAACCAGCATATGCTCACTTCATGTCTTTGTGTCACATTTTATTAATTCTCATAATATTTTAATTTTTTTTTTCATTATTCTTATAATATCTGGCATGGTGATCTGTGACCAGTTATTTTTTTTTTCTTGAGACAGAGTCTCTCTCTTGTCGCCCTGGCAAGAGTACAGTGGCATCATCATAGCTAACCACAACCTCAAACTCCTAGGCTCAAGCAATCCTCCTGCTTTAGCCTCCTGAGTAGCTGGGACTAGAGGCACCCACCAGCATATCTGGCTAAGTTTTCTATTTTTTATAGAAATAGGGTCTTGGCTCTTACTCAGGCTATTCTCACACTCCTGAGCTCAATTGATCCTCCTGCCTTGGCCTCCCCGAGTGCTAGGATTACAGGCCCGAGCCACTGTACCTAGCCTGATAGGTGATCTTTGATGTTACTACGATAATTGTTTTGGGGTGCCACAAACCACATCCGTACAGATAATAAACTTAATTGGAAATGTTTTGTGTTCTGACTGCTCTACCAACCAGCTGTTCTCCCACCTCTTTCCCTCCACTTGGGGCCTCCCTATTTCCTGAGACAAACTATATTGAAATGAAACCAATTAATATCACAAAAAGTGGCTTCTATGTGTTCAAGTAAAAGAAGAGTCACATCTCTCACTTTAAATCAAAAGCTGAAGAGGAAAAGAAGCTTACTCCATAACATAAAAGTGCAGGGTCAAGCAGAAAGTACTGATCGAGAAGCTGCAAAGTTACCCAGAAGATCTAACTAAGGTCACTGAGGAAGGTGCCTACACTAAATGACAGATCTTTGAGGTAGACCAAACCATTTCTATTGGAATAAGAGACCACCTAGGACTTCCACAGCAAGAGAGGAGAAGTCAATGCCTGGCTAAAGCTTCAAATGACAGATTGATTCTCTTGTAAGGGGCTAATGAAATGGATTACTTGAAATTGAAGACCATGCTCATTTACCATTCTGAAAATTTCAGGGTCCTTAAGAATTATGCTAAATCTATTCTGCCTGTGCTTTAGAAATGGTACAACAAAGCCTAGATGGCAATGCATCTGTTTACATCATGTTTTACTAAACATTTTAAGCATACTGCTGAGACCCACTGTTCATCTGGCCAACCGAGAGCTCCTGATGGAGATGTATAAAACTAATGTTTTTAGCTTGCTAACATAACATCCATTCTGCATCCATGGAACAAGGACTCATTTTGACTTCCAAGTCTTATTATTTAAGAAAAACATTTCAAAAGGCTGTAGCTGCCATAGATAGTAATCCCTCTGACAGATCTGAGGAAAGTAAATTGAAAACCTTCCGGAAAGGTTTCACCATTCTAGATGCCATTAAGGACACTTATGATTCACAGGAGGAGGTCAAAATACCAACATTAATAAGAATTCAGAGAAAAGTTGATTCTAACCCTCAGGGATGACTTTAAGGGATTTAAGACTTCACTGGAGGAAGTCAATGTTGATGTGGGGGGAATAGCAACAGAACTAGAATTAGAAGTGGACCCTGAAGATGTGACTGAATTGCTGCAATCTCCTGATAAAACTTGAGGGCATGAGTTACTTCTTATGCATGAGCATAGAAAGTGATTTCTTAAGATAGAATTTATTCCTGTGAAGACACTGTGAACATTATTGAAATGGTAACAAAGGATATAGAATATTACATAAACTTAGTTGATAAAGCAGTGGCAGCATCTAAGAGGACTGACTCTGATTTGAATGCTACAGAGGAATCTTTCAGCAAAGAAAGACTCAGTTGATGTAGCAAATTTCACTGTATCTAATTTTTAAAAAATTGCTGCAGCTACCCCAACCCTTAGCAACTACCACTCTGATCAGTCAGCAGCTATGAACAGTGAAGCAAGATGCTCATGTTGATAGCAAAAAGATCACAACTCACTGAAAGCTCAGATGATTTGGGGCATTTTTTTAACAATAAGGTATTCTCTTTTTTTTTTTTTTTTTGAGACAGAGCCTCAAGCTGTCGCCCTGGGTAGAATGCCGTGGCATTACAGCTCACAGCAACCTCCAACTCCTGGGCTCAAACAATTCTCTTGCCTCAGCCTCCCAAGTAGCTGGGACTACAGGCACCTGCCACAGTGCCCGGCTATTTTTTGGTTGTAGCCATCATCGTTGTTTGGTGGGCCGGGGCTGGATTCGAATCCGCCAGCTCAGGTGTATGTGGCTGGCACCTTAGCCGCCCAAGCCACAGGCACCGAGCCCGGTATTTTCAATTAATGACACTTTTTTAGGTCATAATGCTACTATACACTTAATAAACTATAGTACAGTATAAATACAATTTTAATATGTTCTGGGAAACCAAAAAACTCATGTGACTCACTTTTTTGCAATATTCATTTTATTGCTTTGGTCTAGAACCAAAGCTGAAATAGCCCCAAAGCATGCCTGTACTGGTCAATTTCTCCAAGTTTCCACTGCTACCTGCTTCACTAATTACCAAAGGCTTCCTGGGCTTCTTGGCAGGGAAGAACTGCCACATTAGCGGTGAGATCCACATGATCCCTCACTGCCTCCATCCTGGGGTTAGCTTTTCAGGAGGCCCACAGGCTGGGTAATTGAAGGACACACATCCCTATCTCCATCTCCTCCAGATCCTCCTCTCCTCTCCCCCGGGAACTGCCATCCCTAAGCCCTAAATATCACTTTCAGTTTTTGTTCATTGCAAAAGATCATCAGCAGTTTCCATTTCTGTGAAGTTACAAAAAGGAAAAAAAAAAAAAAAAGGAGGAGGAAAGAAAAACGGCCAAGCATTGCACCCAGCTGTTGGTGAGGCCGAGTTTTCCACTGATGACGATGACTCATAGTGCCCAAGCTGAAGGCTAGAGCTGGGAATGCGACTTTGGAGAGTCAGCACAGCCAAGGGAAAGCCGCAGTTCCCAAGCACGCCTAAAGCTGCAGAGAAGAGCTGCTTGCTTGAGTTCCTCTGGTAAAAATCCCAGCACTTGGCCATGGGAACACAGCTCCCCCTGCAGATCACCCTGAGCCCTCACAGGAGTAGGACCAGGGACACACCATACACCAGAGCCAATGAATTCTGCAAAGCCCACCTGCTACTAAATCAATGCAGTTGTATTAAAAAGTCAAGGTCCCACCTCTGAAACTCCCAGAAATCCCCCAACCCCCCCCCAGAAAAATATAATTTGTATCCTTGGCTTCCAAAGAGAAACCTGCTTTTAGTAAATGAGAGGCCCAAATTAAGCTCTCCAAATAGGGGAGGCAAAAGCCTGCTATATTTGGGTAGGCAAATAATTCACCTAGATGCAGGAGCAGAGAGCAAGTGAACTTCATCCTGGGATGCCAGTTTGTGGTCAAACAATGAGAACATCTTGGGACATGACTTTGGATAGTGCCTCTCAAATTTACTCTAACCTCCCCCTGGAAAACTGTCTCAGGTCCTTGAGAGTTGAGTATAAAAGACCCATTAGAGTCATAATAAGGCTGAACTCATGGATAAAGGACAACTCTCCCACCCCCGTATTTGAGAACCCTGCAAGGGTAAAACTGAGCAGCAAAACACTGATTCGGAGGAGATAAGGTCCCCTCAACCCACCATCAGTGGTTTGAGGACTTACGATGCACATCAAGCACTGGCAATAACTAGAGTCACCATCCAAGGACTCACCAGGAAGGAGAAGATAATCAGGAGACTTAGAGTCCCAGTAATATCAAAACAGGGGGTTGAAAGAGGTTTCAGATTGAAGTCCACTGTCAAGGCTCGTAGGTGGTGTGACAGGTGCTACAGTTACATTCACATGACTTATCCACAAGTCTGTGGCCTCAAAGAATGAAAAAGGAAGGGTCACCATGGAAAGTTCATGGTGGGACAGCCTGCCTTTCCCTTCCACATCTGCTAATCTCCCTCCTGTTCTATTCCCTGCTCCCATCTGTCCCTCAGAACCCAGAATAAATACCCTCTACAAGTAGCCCACCTGTCAAGAACCTCTAAGTCACCAAAATGCCCTTTTTTAAACACCTGACACAGTTTAAACTACCTCCCATGGTGTTCACATTTAGGTCCACCAGAGACAGTAACCACTGAAGCCACAGTACCTGCCTTGGAGAGGATGACTTTTCCTCAGCCAGGGCCTGGAAAAGGCATCTGCTGCTCAGGATTTTTCATTTCATAGGCTCAGCTCCAACCAAATCAGCAAAGCACTGTTACTATGGACCATCTGCCAGGACCTGGAAACAGCCCTGTTACATAAAGGGGCTAGTATAATGAAATTTATTAAACTGTATTCTTGCTCCACGAAGGAGAAAAAGCACTTTAAGTCTCTCCTAAAAGAGGTGATGGAGGGCAGTAGAGGGTCCCCGGACAATTGGTTCTCATCCTAGCCCTGCTATCTGTTAGCTGTGCAACCAGGAGAACAAATCATCTTCTCACCCTGGGCTTGAGTGTCCTCAAATTTCAAATTAGAAAGAGATGGTACCTTCCAGCTTTAAAAATCCCATGACTTTTTATTGTTTTCACCAAAAAAAAAAAAAAAAAGTAATGTTACCTTGATATTAATTTTGTACTATAGGGTTAATTTTCTTTAAAAAAAAAAAAAAATACTCTCATATCTGTGAACTGAAAAGACAGAAGTGGTGAGTATAGCCCCAGACTCTGGGGCTGGCTGGAGGAGAAAGGGCACCAAGGAGAAACTAAAGGTCTAAGATTAGGACCTTCTAGCAGCTCAGGCAGGGGAGGCCCAAGCAAAACTCAAAGTAAGAATGTGGCTGGGGAACATATGTCCCCTGCCCACAACTTCCCAGGTTAGAAAGTACATTCACATCCATGCTCTTCTTTGACCCTTACAACACCCCCAATGTTGACAAGATGATGTTGACCTCCATTCACGCTGAGGAAAGTGAGGCTAAGTAACTAGGTCAAGTGAGCCCAGGTCTTTTAATCACTTCTCAGTTTCCTCATGAATAAAATGGGAGTGAGTCTTACTCAGCAAATTTTTTGTATAGATTAAATAGATGATGTATGTAAAGCCCTGGTAAAATGCCTGGCACACATTGTGTCCTTGATAAATAATAAGTAACCCCTTCCTCACATACCTCCATCTCCTCAGGGAGGTGTAGGGAGAAGCCCCAAGGTTGCTCATTTTTAGGCCCATAAGAAATACTTCAAGGGTCGGGAGTAGTGGCTCATGCCTATAATCCCAGGGCTTGGGAGGCCGAGGAGGGTGGATTGCCTGAGCTCACAGGTTGGAGACCAGCCTGAGCAAGAGCGAGACCCTGTCTCTGGAAAAAAAAAAAAAAAAAAATAGCCGGGTGCTGTGGTGGATGCCTATAGTCCCAGCTACTTGGGAGGCTGAGGCAAAAGGACTGCTTGAACCCAAGAGTTTGAAGTTGCTCTGAGCTAAGACGCCATAGCACTCTACTGAGGGTGACAAAGTAAGACTTTATCTCAAAAAAAAGAAATACTTCAAGACGAAAGGTAACTTGATGGCTTCCTAAGTGACCTTCTACACTGCCCATCACAGCTTTCCAGAAGAAAGACCAATGAGCTGGTTGACTATAGTTGCCACAACTAGTTACGGATTCTCACAGTCACCCCAGCTCCTGGAGGGAGGGACTCCCCTAAGAATCCTTGATCTCAGCCATCAGGATGGGACTTGAAGCAGGATTCAACATGCAGCCTCAACAGGAGTCTGCAAGAGCCACCTGGGCCAGGGTCTATCCTCTCACTGCTCACGTTTCTCACATGCCTACTCCCTGCACAACCTTCAGCAGCTCCCTCCCCTGTTCACAGAGGAAGGCCTAACAAGGACCCACTCGCAGTACACCCAAAAGTTTCCAGGCACTTCTTATCTAGCCCATATCAAGCAAACTCCACTAGGGTCCACATCTCACTTCTATGATGTATATAAAGCGCTTTCTTCTGTGCTTTCCTTCTGCCTGGAATGCCCTCCCCTCCTCTTTGCCCCTGCAACAAGTATTTGTTGAACAAATGAGTGAAAGAATGAAGGAAGGAATTGTGAATGAGTGTATGATGTACTATTGCCCCATGAGGCAGACAAATTAGATTATGGTTCTTATCTTCTGATGAGGAAATTCAGGCCCAGAGCAGCCAAATGACTTGCCCAAGATCACACAGAGAACAGATGGCCAAATCAGAACTTGAACACAACCCTTCAGGGTTCTTTTGGCACATCAGGCTCCCTCCTAAAGTAAAAAGTCACTATCAGATTGGGAAAGAGCTAGTTCTTCCAAGATTCCTCAAAATGGGCCACTTCCACCTTGGCACACTGAGCGCACCATAAAACACTGGCTGCTGCTATGATTACTTGCACACTCCCATGGGACAGGCAAGATCCCCTGAGAAAGGGCAAGCAATATGACATTTGTCAAGAACCTAAAAATGGTGATAAAATTACAGGCCAGTAACTTAATGCTCATTTGTAGAGAGCTACTAGAACAAATCAATCTCCACCAGAAAAGAGGAGGATTCCTTGAATGGAAACGGAGCCCTTTGCCAGGGACCTCCAAGCCCTTCCCAGAACCATCTGGTGAGTTTGCAGCATGGTTAGAGCTCCCAACCACTATGGGCAGATGCAGCTGAATACCCAAGATAAGGCTTTGAAGACACAGAAGCAATGCTGATCTCAAAATCCTGGGGTACCAGATATCCCTGTCAGCTCCCGAGGCTCTTCTCTGGGCTTCTCTGAGATGGTGGGAAGAGAGCAAGGCCATGGCATGCACCTCCTGAGCACCGCAAATGATATAGCTTCCACGTCCTGAAACACCTGCCATCCCATGCCACCAGCACTCACTGAGCCTCTTCTCTGCATCAGGAGACATCCAGGGGTGAATAAAACAGACTAAGACCCTAACTTTGTGGGGTTCACATTCAGTTAGGAGTGACAACAAGTAAGAAAACAAATAACAACACCATGATTTCAGGTGAAATTATTTTTCATAATGAAAAATAACACAGGGCAGGGAGTAGAGTGTGAGAGGCGACATTTGGACAAGAACTAATGGAAGTGAGGCAATGGCTACATAGGAATCAGAGAGAGAAGCACTGTTGGCAGAAGAAACTGCTAGAATACAGGCACAGAGAGGAAAGTTGTTTAACCATTTCTCAAAGGGCTTGATACTAGCAGCCACCACTCCCTAATCTGCTCCCTAACCTGCTTGTGCCTCAAAGGCCTCCTCCCTCTAGAAGCCCCCCACTACAACTTCCCCACAAGCTTTGTCCAGGGAAGAAAGACAAAATACTTGTTCCTCCCTGCCCTAAAGCCTAGGACACAACTATGGACTGAATGTTTGTGTCCCTCCCCCACGCAATTCATGCACTGAAACCCTAACTTCCAAGGTGAGGAAAGTAGGACCTTTGGGGGGTAATTAGGTCATAAGGGTGGCACCCCCATGGATGGGATTAGGGCCCTTATTAAAGAGCCCCAGAAAGCTCCCTCAACCCTTCTGCCACATGAAGACCCAGTGAGAAAAAGGTCATCTATGGCTCAGGAAGTGCACCAACACCAGACACCAAATCTAAAGGCACAGTCCCTCCAGCACTATGGGAAATTCGTTTCTTTTGTTTATAAGGCAGCTAATCCACAGTGCTTTGTTAGAGAGTATGAATTAAGACAGACTTACTATATTTCCTGTAAGGTCACTTTGAGGGCAGGTAGCATGATGAAATAAGCACGAGCTTTGACATCAAACACAGCAAGGTTCAAGTGTCTGCTTTGCTTCTTAAATAGCTGTGAAACTTCAGAAAGCCACTCAGCCTCTCTAAGGCTCCATCCTCACCTGGAATGCAAGGGGAATGATGCTCCTCGGGGGGAATATAAGGAGCGTGTAAGTGGCAGCACCTGCAAGAGCACCTAGTACACAGTAAGTGCTTTGCAAACACTGGTCCCCTACCCCACCCCGACCCCCAGGATTTTAAAAAGTAATTTTTTGTTGTTCAATCAATTGTGCTAACTTTTGTCTGCAGCATGCCTCTGGCAAGGGCCTAGGTCTGCCTATCTGTTGAATGTGGGGCTTACGTGATGACCTCTAATTCCATCCATGGCACGTCATGAAGGCAGGCCTTGGCCCAGAGAACTGGAGAGCACTGGGCAGAGTAGAGGGAGCAGAAAAAACAATGGACACTATCCTTGCCATTGGTGGAGGTTGGAAATCATACGAATGAACCCTCAAAGAAAGCAGGAAGAAGGCAGATAGTTACTGCTGTGCCTATCCCTTCCCACATCTGGCTTGTGGGCCCTTGCTTCCTGGCTCTCGTGGGGCAGCCAGCTAGAGTCCAGACTGTTCTCATTGCCTCTGGAGAGCAAGGACTATCAGGTATTAACTCATGGTGAGGCCTTGGGCAGACGCCTTCATACAAAAAGGGCCCGATTGACCTCTAGGGGTCCTTTTAGCTCTGACCTTGCCAATCCTGACTTTGGATACTGCCTACCAGTCTCATCCCCCAGGCTGTCTGCCTGCCCACTGCTGCCATCTGGTGGTTTTCTGGGCCCAGCTGCACTTGGCGGTGGCCAGGCCCCAGGCAAGCCCTTTGTGGAACACACACACTTCAAAAGGGTCAGTCTTGCTTCTACATCAGGTGGACAGATTCTGAACTTCTTGAGCCCACAGATCACTGGGTAGTCATTAATTGCCAAACACAAAAACCAAATATAACACTAGCACTTCATCTCTCTGGAAGAGATGACAACTGCAGCTGAGAGAGCCTGACCTCCCTCTCCAAAGACAGGAAGTAACCTGCACAAGGTCCCACAGCTGCCTGGCTCCCAAGCCACTGCTCAGTTCTACTTTATTACAACGCTTAGGGCTGGTAGGCATCTGCAAACCAAAAATAAAGTCAGCCGAGGACCAAGAAGCAAAGACATTGAAAGGTGGGGGAAAAACAATCAGAATTCCTCAAAAAATGATAAGGTATGACCTATGAACTGCTTGCAGAAATTGACCGAAAATAAAAACTTGGGGTAACCTTAGAGGTCATCATTCATAAGAATGCCTGCAGGGTCTTCCATTAACCAGCCTCTAATCTTGGATCCTAGACACAGCCTGGATCCTAGACTAGGCAGCATTAAACCATGGGGAAGAACACTGCAGTAGCCTCATGTGCTTCCTGCTGCCAGATGTGAGCTCCCTAGGGAGGGGTTGTCTTTTCTTCTCTAGCTCTAGGCCTCTCCAGATCTGGCAAAAGGAACTCAGTGAAGGTGTATACAGGTGGATCCCTTAGGTTCCTACTCAGTAATGGGAGCTGTGCACTCTGTGATTCAACTCATCACACCCTTGGCTACATCCACAGCCTTCTTCTAAACTCCATAGTGCAAACCCTAAAAAAAAAAAAAAAAAAAAAATACTGTGTAATTTTAAGTAGGTCACTTGCCTATTCAGTCCTCTATCATCTCACATCTGAAACATAATGAGGTATTATTCATGATCTGCACACTCCCTTTAATTCTAAAGTGTTAGAATTTGAAACACCCCAAGCAAATCAAGGCTACCCTTCACCTGCAGATAAGAGTGGATCCAACATTGGGAAAGGGGAAACTAAACAATGATTCCCTCTAGTGGTTCAGTGCTGCCACTACACCCTTCAGCTCAGAGCACCTATCTCTAAACTACTCAATTTCATCCTGAACTCTGAATAACAGACATCAGCCTGCAGCCAAAGGAGTCCAAGTGCAGAGGGGCCAGACAGAAAACAAGGAGGCCAGGCTCAAGGAGCTAATGAAGCCTCTTAGCTGCTTCCACAACAATGGAGAAATTCCCCACCTTCTGTAACAGATATTTTGGAGCTAAAAGGACCTTTTGTGACCTTCAACTCCCCTCTTCAGAGGAGGAAATTGAGGCTCAGGGATATGCAGAAGGGACTTGCCCAAAGTCACAAAGCTGACTCATGACTAAGCCAAAAATAGATGGCCACTTTCCTGCCTCCTGCTACAGTATCTTGCCTCTTTTTTATGTGACCTCCCAATTGAGGCCCATAGAAATGACAAGTCAAGGACATATACACAGGAAGGCATGGCAAAGGGGCCAGTCTCCTACAACGACAGATAAGCAATTTTATTTATTAACTTTAAAACAGCATTTATGAGGGATATAATCAGATTGCAAATTATATACTCAGCATAAAAAAGAAAAAAGAAAACAAAATTCACTCATAATCCCACCAAGCGAATATAATATTCTGACAAATTTCTTTCTAGTCTTCTCTACATAAACATCTTTTTTTTAAAACAAATTAGGAGTTACAATATAGTAACATAGTGTAAGCTTTTTTTTTTTCATTTATTAGGCCATGAACATATTCCTGTCATTAAACATCTTTCTAAAACATTCTATTTAATGACTATATAATACTGTAACATATGGCTCTGGGATAATTTATTTAACCTATCTCCCTTCAACTTCATTTGTTTTTATGCATTTATTTTTGTCACAATATATTGAGAATGCAGTGAATGCCATTATACTTAATCTTTGAACACATCTATGACTATTTCCTTAAGCTAGTTTTATTTTTTATAGCATAGAATCTCAGAACTGGAATGGCCCCTAAAGATCATTATATTCATAACCTCCTATTGGCCGGATGGGAAAAGGGGGGGCCAAAGAGTTTACTGTCTTGCCAGAGGACAAAGAGAGAAAGAGAACCAATTCTCAAACTCTCCACTTACTATAATGTGACCTTCTCAAAGTCCAACCACAATTTCACGCCCTTTCCTGACCATCCCTGCCCACAGTGACCCCTCCTTCCCCTGAAATCCTAGAGCCCACAGTGTCTAGGCCACTCCTGTGGCCCTTAGCCATATTCCTTTTATTCTCCTATTAAATATTTAATTTGCTCATCCAACCACAAGCTTCCTAAAGGTAGTTATGGATTTTGTATGTCCCTGTATTCTGTAACATAGTGCTATATACATCTAGGTAAGCTTCCCACAAATACCTGCTGAAGGACCAAGATAATCAAGAACTTCCTTGCTTGGGAAAACGCGGTATCACTGGCAAAAGCTGGAGAAAGATGTTTCTTTGATGAGTAAAAATAGTTTAATTCGAGAATTCTGAGATATAATGAATATGACTTGAAATTAGGAAAGCGGGCTCAGGAGGCTTAGGAACAAAAGACTGGGTTCAAGTTTTAGCTTTGCCCATCTATGTGAGCCAAGGCAATGCAATTAACCACTTAGAGCCTCAACTGTGAAGTAACGTCACTCATCTTGCCAACTTCATATGAGAAAATGGATCTGCCAAAAGAGTTAGGATTGCTGTTGTATTATCATAAATAGAAATTCAGCTGTTTCTATGAATCCCAGAATGGCCTCCTGAGCTTCGCTACTAGGGAACCATCTCCTAATTTCTACACCACACACATATCCTTAAGGGAATATGACCTGTGGCACACTTTTCGCGTAAGAATCGGTGTTTTCTTGAAGAACTTCTCACACAGAGAGAACCATAATTCCTGGTTCAGGTCCCTGGGTTTGACTAGTTAAGTCACTCACATTTCTTTGCTATCTCTGGAGAGATTATAACATAGAAGAGCAATGGGCCGAAAGCCATGAGACTTGAGGTCTAGCCCTAGCTCCTTCATTCACTCCCTCGTTAGTCCTCAGTCCTCAGTTCCCTTATCTCTAAACTGACCATTCAGGCCAAATGATCTCTAAGTTCCTACTCACGTCTAACATTCTAGGGACTCTAAGATAAAAACTAATGACTTTAATAATAATCAGAAACTATCTATTTCAAAATAGTCCTTTGGGGCCAGACACAGTGGCTCACGCCTATAATCCTAGCACTCTGGAAGGCCAAGGCGGGTAGACTGCTTGAGCTCACAGGTTCGAGACCAGCCTAAGCAAGAGCGAGACCCTGTCTCTAAAAATAGCTGGGCCTCATGGCAGGCACCTGTAGTCCCAGCTACTCTGGAGATAGAGGCAAGAGACTCGCCTGAGCCCAGGAGTTTGAGGTTGTTGTGAGCTATGATGCCACGGTACTCTACCAAGGTGACAAAGTGAAACTCTATCTCAAAAAAAAAAAAAAAGTCTCTGGCCTCAGTTTGATTTTCACTCACTGGTTTTCAAAGTTCTAAATCACATGCATTATGGATTCCAAAGCACCTGCTTTAAATAAAGACAACAGGGTCAGAATCTCTCTGAACTTAGTTGAGGTTTATGATATATGGCCCCGAAGAAGATGGAATAATGTACACTGTCACCCTAGTCTGAAAAGGATCTTGGCCCCAAAACAGAAAAATCAGCATTAAGTGTATTTATAAATTACGTTTAGTGTGAATCAATGGCTGGGCTTGGATTTCACTAATGATTAAACATCAAATGCAATAAAATATTTCTTGGTCTGTGACACCTGAAGAAAGGAGAGTAGAAGAGAGGTGGTCCCTTCTACAAGTATCACGCAATCATTCCATTGTCCTCTTTAGGGGAACAAACAAATAAAAAATAGCTCAATCAAAAGGATATAACCAAAAATCAAGAGGACAGTGATAGAAGGGAAAATATGTTTACTAAAAAGTAGAATTGGATTTCTAGCTTAAATGCTGCCATGAAGTCACTTTCTCTCCTCTTGGTTTCAGTTTTCTCATTTGCAAAGTAAGGTGGTTGCTTATTCTATCTCTGATTCTCTAAAACTTTCAAGACTCTAGTCTAGAGCTTTCATCGGTGACACTAAAGAAAGTAAAGAATGTCAAAGGACTCTCTGTTTCTGGTCTTTCTTTGTCAGTCCACATCCCTTGAGAGTATCTACTTTGGGATACTGCATGATCCAAGGAAAACTTCCAGCATCCCCAAAACAAGTGGATTCTAGACGTTCTGACCAACCCCACACTGAAGTCTGTATCTTACATAAATCTTCCCCCCTAAAATTCTAATAAATCACCAGTGACTGGCACTTAGCATTTATAAGCACTGATCTTCCTTTACTCTTCAGGAGAATCCTAAACCAACTTGTGACCTATCCGGAGAGATTCATGTCACAGAGATAAGAGGAGAAAAAAGGAGAAAAGAGAAAAGAGGAGAGAAAAGGAGCATCTGACCTCCAGAGAACTCAGGAGTTTCCAAAAGGGCAGAGGAATCTTTACATGTATTGAAAAGACACATGAGCCCAGTTCCATGCTAGATGCTTTAATACACAATCTAATTTAATCCTCATACCAGGTCAGCAATTATCACCATTTTCCTACTGAGGAAATAAGCTCAAACTTTACTCAGTTGTCCAACCTGCACTGAGTGAGCAAAAACGAACATGGCCCCTGCCCTCCTAGAGCTTATAGTCTAGTGGGAGTGGGAATTAATCAAAGAATCCTACCCAAAAACATAGCACAATGGAGAGGTTTACAGGGCTATGAGACAGATAAAAGGGAAAAGTGAGTAGCTCACAATATCAAGAGGTCTCCCTGAGGAGGAGATGACTAGGTTCAGGTATGGGGGGGGGGGGGGGGGGCGAAAGGATTTAACTAGGTCAACATGAAGAAGGGTACAGGGACAAATATGCCAAATAGAGGGAACATCTGGGTGCAAAGGCACCATGGTGGAAATACATGATGCGGTCGGAGCCAAGCAAAGGCCACAGTGCAGATCAGATAGGGACCAAAAAATGGGGCTGGAACGGTAGGCAGAGGGCAGACCACAAAGGACCTGCAGGATCACCAGGAATTACAGTGTTATCATAAGAGCAATAGGAAAGTGACACAGGGGGGTTGAAAAGACCTTCCAGCTGAAGTATGGAGAACAGACTGGAGGGGAGAGGGTGTGAATTTGGGAAGACCAGGATACTAGGCAGAGGCCACAGCAGGATTCAGGTGGGAAATGACAGGGACCTGAACCATGGTGGTGATAATGGAGACAGGAGGAGCTGCAGCTGCCCACAGCCACACCATCAGTAGGCTGACCAAGCTGAGATTGGCACCTTGGTTTGTCTAACAGCAAAGCCCATGCTTCTCTCTACCTTGCCATTTATTCATTCAGCGGTTAGTTACTAATCATCTGCTATGCGCCAGGCCTGCATCAGTGCTCGGGATACAGCCATGATCAAAACAGACACTCCTCTCACACAGTTCACACTCCAGGAATTGAACAAATAAGAATGCAAACAGTGAAGGATAAATTCTAACAGGTAAAATCACCTAAACTGCATGTGAGTGACAGACTTGAGGAAACTTTGCCCATCAGTTTGATGATATTGCATTCCTGGCCCACTCATGAGGCTGCCGGGAAGAAGTTAGTGTATCTCACGCTCGGCACTGACCCTTGAGACTTCTATTGAAACAGAAGTCTTGCTAAAAGCAACTACTAACTCCTCAATTTAGTTACGCATCTCAACCTTGGGCAACTTCACTTCTGTACAGTTCACAATAGTCAGGATCTTTCATACAGATTCATTCATTTGAACCTCATAGCAGTATTATGTAGAATGAAGGTAGGTTTTAAAAGCCTACTTGAAAGATGAGAAACTGAGGCCTAGACAGAGAAAGAGACTTCACCAACATCATAAAACTAGAAAGTCACCTGGATCTGCCACAATTCTCATCACAAGAACCTCTGGCCAGGAAATCATGAATCTCAGCTGAGACAGCTTCAGGTCACTGAGCCTGCATGAAGTCACCCAGGAGACCCACAAAGTTCCTAAGAACAATGATCATGGACAGAAAGCAGCTTGGGAAAGGTTTCTAGAATGCAGTGCCACCAGCCTGAGACACAGGTACCCTTGCCAACTCTCCTAGATTAGAACAAGTTCTCCTGGATGCTTTCCAAGTGCCTCTGACTAACAGGGAAAAGTATTTTTCCATCACAAACACTGCAGGCAGACACCAGACTCCTGAGAGGGGAGGGCAGAGAACACAACCCAAATTCCCATCTATACAATCTATAGAGTTATTCCAACACCATGTGAACTGCCCTAGCTAAGCACCTATCACTGGGACGTCAGTTGTGGGCAGCGTTTTTCAATGTTGACACCACTGACATTAGGAGCTGGGTAAGTCTTTGTTTTATGGGACTGCCCCTGTATTGTAGGATGTTTAGCAGAATCCCTGGCCTCAACCCACTAGATGCCAGAAGCACCTGCACATGAGTTCTTTTTTTAATCAATATCACACAACTAATGCCTCCCAGAATAAGACCGAGAGCAGCCTCTGTGCTGATGTGGCCTGCAAGCACATCCCCAGTCACCAGTGGAACAAGTCACCAGTGGAGCTTTATGGAAACAGCTATAGTCAAATAACTCCTTGTTCTACTAATGAGCTGCTTCTGACCCTGTTAGGAAATCGTGTTCCCATTAATATGAGCAACAGAGTCTCATTAAACAGAAGCCCTGGGTGATTCTTCTCAATGACACTGGGCCAAGGCAAGGGCTTCCACTGCTGCTAGCAGGAATATAAAATTGCTGAATCAAATAACAGGGGACTCCCATTTACCCAAAATTCAGTACAACAACCAGGACACTCAAACATCCCAGCTTTTAACCATTCTGGACTTGGGAGAAAGGAGAATGTGACAATGTACATAAACAAGCGATCTGAATTAACAAGTTAATTAAATAGCTGAGATGTTACCAAAACTCATGCTCTCGAGTGGAGGTGGAGACCTGAAGCTGAGCTCAACAGCAGCTGGAGTGACTCAGACAGTATCAGGGATGTGGGTTCCAACCTCCCACCCCAGAAATGGGCTGCTGGCCCAGGAGCGGGAATCAGCATCAGTTATAATGCTTCAAAGCTAAAGTCAAGGGAGCAACATCTCTATTTCTTTATTTATTTATTATTTATTTATTTTTTTTGTAGAGACAGAGTCTCACTTTACTGCCCTCAGTAGAATGTCATGACGGCACACGGCTCACATCAACCTCCAGCTTTTGGGCTTATGTGATTCTCTTGTCTCAACCTCCCGAGAACATCTCCATTTCTTTTGCTCGTCAACTACTTAACTAGTTAAAGGGTTTACTGACAGAGTCAACCCTACTCACTACCATTTAGCAGTAACTATGGTTTATTGCCCTGCAAGTCTTTGAAGACAACCAATGACTCAGACCACTGCTAGTTTCCATGCTACCTGCACTTTGTATTGAGCTCTACTGTTGAATACCTCATACTGGAATGTACTAAAATATGAGTACAGGTCTAAATTCACTACTGGGCAGTAGACAAGGTTTACGACTAGTATAATGCATGGTACATAAGCAGACCCTCTCCATTTGTAAGACGGATGGATGGACAGATGAATAAATGGAAGGATGAATGGCTAGATGGTAAAGTTCTCCACCTCTGTGTTTTTAGACTTAAGCCTAGCCACACATGCTAGTGGAAAGGGATGGCCATGTCTTTTCCCCTTTGTCTCTCAAAGGCTTAGCACATTGCTCAATAGATGCCCAGTGAACATGAACTGATTTGAGTCCTGAATCCAAAGAGACAAACTGAGATCTTCCGTTCATGAACCAGTGAATCCCAGGAAGGAGGTTAGAAATCCTATTTAACTGCCCTGGCTCATATGCAGCTGAGTATGCTGACTCTCTTTTAATTAAAAACATATTGATGTAGGAAATGAATAGACTTTCTGATAGGCAGGAGATACAGAAGTGAGCCAGACTAATACGGTAGTTTCCCTCCAGAGTTTACTGTCCAAAGGAAAAGGCAGATATCAACAATTACACAAATAAATAGCTACAAGATTCAGTAAGTTTCTTTAAGAAAAGTTTCTGTAAATGGGCCCAATCTTCAAGTAGTCTGAACCACTTTGAGGAAAGTCATGATTTTCCTCCAAATGAATGACACATTTTCTTTAGAACATCCCCTGAAGTAGTGAATGGAAAGTTTGTTATACACCTTTGTTATTCAGGTCTCTATTCCAAAATGTTCATAAAACCTTTTAAAAGACCAATTTAAAAGCATCAACAATAGAGCTAAATACAGCAATTTAAAAGATAAAAGATACAAATACTCATAAGTCTATGTTTGCGTGTATAAATATATAGAATGTGTGACTTACCGATGATATCTGAAGCTGACCTGAAAAGCTGCAGAATTCAGAAACTTCTGAAATAACAGTTACCAGGGCTCGGCACCTGTAGCACTGTGGTTATGGCACCAGCCACATGCACGGAGGCTGGCAGGCTTGAACCTGGCCTAGACCAGCTAAACAACAACGACAACTGCAACAACAACAACAACAAAAAATAGCCGGGCATTGTGGCAGGGACCTGTAGTCCCAGCTACTTGGGAGGCTGAGGCAAGAGAATCACTTAAGCCCAAGAGTTTGAGGTTGCTGTGAGTTGTGATGCCACAGCACTCTACCTAGGGCAACATAGTGAGACTTGTACTGGGGAGTCTAGAGATCTGTGTATAGCTAGAAATCAAACAAGACTAGGAAAGGGAACTCCTGAGCACTCCTGAAGTTCAGATGACCTTGGCATGATAGTAGATATTAAGTACTTCAATTGTCTGTCTGGAAAACTGTGTGGAAATCAGCAGGAGCTCTCAGAAGGCAGGGACGACGAGAGGCCACAAAAAAACAAATCCAAAAATAAAGCCAGGAATATGAAGGCCAGGAAAGGAAAACTGTGCTAAGTGAAGGATGAGAATCAGACGAAGACTCAAGAAAAGATAAAGGTGCCAAAAGCTGTATGACATGACACCGTAACGTCTGAGGGAATGCGTGGACATGAGATGTCTGAGTCAACATACATAGTTTAATACAAGTGATAAAAGTTTAAATCAGAATATCGCGCCAACTAGGATTCAAACAATGCCCCTTCCTCAATCTTGAGACATTTAACAACATCTTCTGATGCTTTTATAATAATTCAGACTTGGGTGGAAATGCGAATAGAGTCATCTCTTCAGCTGTGACAAGGCGTGAACCTCTCAACAACCTGGAAAAATCTCTGGGCAGTGCTTTTTACAATGGATTGTTTCTCAAAACCTCATGGACTCTTAGGACCAGAAAGAGTTCACCTAACCCCAGCTTGCCTCTTTGGGTACAAACCTATGATCCAGAGTGGAAAAGCCACATATCCGGCTGATGGCAGAACTACACCCCAGGTCTCCCCCTTTGTGGTCCTTAAAGCTTTCATCAATAAAAATCCTTAGCCCCAAGCGTTCATGGCTGTTTAGACAGCTGTCCCCCAGCTGCTCGTACCAACCATAAATTCTCTGCTACTCTCTCACCTGTCTGAGCAACGAGGTGTGTCCACCCACTCCAGACGGCAGTGACCTTTTCATTCTGAAAACAATGTGCTTCTATTTTCTGAGGCATGGGAAGGAAAGCAACCTGGGTAGCCAGTTGCCCGTGCTTGTTGCTTCCCCAAACATACACCTCTCCTGCATCTTAAATAAATAGAACAAAACAGGTGGAAGAACATCAGTCTAAATGATGGGAGACAACACAAGTCTGAAAAAGAAATTGTTTTATACTTAGACTACAATGTTGAGTGAAGCCAAACTAGATACAAAATTCATGTATAGCATAATAAAATACTATAAAATTTTTTTAATTTAATACATAAGAAACAAGGCCAAATGTTCTTAGTGGCTTAAGGAAGAAGAATGTGTGAGTTTATGTCTTCATTTATTCATTCAACAAATATCTATGATGTTATGTGACTTGTTTCTCCCTTTCCTACATTTTTTTTCTTTTTGAGATACAGTCTCACTCTGTCGCCCTGGGTAGACTGCCGGAGAGTCATAGTTGACACCAACCTCAAACGCCTGGGCTCAAGCAATCCTTGTGCTTCAGCCTCCCAAGTAGCTGGGACTACAGGTTTTTCTACATTTTTAAAATATATGCTTGCATTACTTTTTATTAGGAAAAAAATGCTTTAATTTTAAAATAACGGGTTAAATAATACTTTATATTCTAGTATTTTATATTATTGGTTTAGAAGGTAAACTTTTTAAACATAAGATTACTTCACTGCAGCAGAAAATATAACACTACAAAATCACATTTGTGTATCACTCAGCTTCTTTCAACCTCATAATAATCCTGTGATGTAGGCAGGAATGTGACTGACATTGTGATTTAATAGAAAGACAGCAAATTCAGAGTCAAGTGACTTTGGCTTCTATTCCTGGATCTGCTAACTAGCTATTGACCTTGGACAAATCACTTCCTCTCTAACACTTAGTTTCACCAGCTAAAAATTGGAAGGGAAGGCAGTTGCTCTAGAAGGGCAGACAACATGACCGATGACATTGATAACAAGAGACGGTGGGCGACCATGACAAGCCAAAGAGCATTCACATTTGGAATGTTTTTGAAATGAAAGCCAGCAAAATGAGGCCGTGGGCTATACTTAACCTCTGGCTTGTCAGTTTATGACTCCTCAGAGGAGCTCCAAAAGCTTTCTGACCCTATCATCCTAAGGACCTACAACTGTACCATCCCATACAACAGTCACTAGCCACAACTGGCTATTGAACACCTGAAATGAGGCTGGTTCAAAGTGATATATAAGTGAAAAACACACAATGGATTGCAAAGAAAGTACAAAAAAGCCAAATGTAGCTCATTAATAATTTTCATATTGATTAAATGTTGAAATAGTACTTTGGATATACGGGGTTAAGCAAAACAGATTATTAAAATTAATTTCACCTGCTTCTTGTTTTTACTTTTTGGAATGTGCTCACATATCTTTCTATTAAACAGCACTGGTCTAGAAAATAAATTAATCAAGGCTGGGAAACGTTAGGTGACTTTTCAAGATCACATGGCTAACAAAAAGTCAAGTGGGGACTACAAGCCAGGTCTTCCACTTCCACGGATTTTGTGACTTCCCAGCAGAGCTCTGTAGTATCGCTTGCCCTAGGACAGTCAAATACATTCCCCAAAACTGATCAAAAGCCAAATAGTATCATCAAAGAGCATCAGACCAAGGGTCAGGAGTGTTCAGATCAAGTCCCATCTGCTACTCGACCACTGTTTGCCACTGGGCACATCACATTCCGGGCCTCTGTTTCCTCAACTCTAAAACGAGGGAGTGTAAAGCAGAAGCCTTTTTGTCACCCAGGTGACACTGCAACACTGACACCCTGCAGTTCTATGAAGTGAATCTGCTGTATTTCACACCAGAGAGAGGACAACCTTCCTGGACTTCATCAGCGTGTGCAAAGTGTAAGAATTCCTAACAAGAGGGCAAAGACTCCCCCTTACCAATTTATTAAATGAACTGGTGAGCTCCAAAGATGCCACTGAAGATGAAGTCTGTAACTGTAATAAGCCTTTATTTATCTTGGTACTTCTAAACCATCTTTTTGAAAGACAAACTGTCTTCTACATGAGAATCATTACACTGTTGCATCAGCAGGTAAAATTAAATTCTGCTGCAATGCCAAACAGTTACATAATCGACAATGACTCCAGAGAAAAGACTTGAAGAGCACTGAGCAAAATCCAATGTGTAACAAATTGAACTAGACAAAGAAAGAGGGCTATTAATCTTGACAAATTTTAAACTCATCTACAAAATAGCAAAAACCAATTCACTTTGTGAATATACTAAAAATCACTAAACTAGCTGGGCGCAGTGGCTCATTCCTAATCCTAGCACTCTGGGAAGCCGAGGCAGGTGGATTGCCTGAGCTCAGGAGTTCAAGACCAGCCTAAGCAAGAGTGAGACCCCTGTCTCTACTAAAAATAGACAGGTAGATGTGGTGGTACATGCCTATAATCCCAGCTCCTCAGGCCAGGCAGCCAAGGCAAAAGGACTGCTCAAGCCCAAGAGTTTAGGGTTACTATGAGCTATAACAACAAGGCACTTGACTAAGTGCAACAGAGTAAGACCCTGTCTCAAAAAAAAAAAAAAATAAAAATAAATAAATAAATAAATAAATCACTAAATTGTACACTTTAAAATGGCAAATTTCGCAGGTAAATTACATATTAATAATAAAATTCAACATTTATGTATTAAAAAACACTATAATAAAAGTGTCCCATGTATGAAATAATAAATTTATTACTAATGACAAGGTTTTTTACGAAATTAATGTTAACAAGCAATTAGACAATCTCTAGAGTTACATACTATCAGACACCGCAAATTAATTAGAACAAAGGAAAAACACCTTTTAGTCTACTTTGATTTTCTCAGAAAAGAATCCCTTCCCATCTTTCATTGACTGTGGGGCATGAATGAGTGACTTCTCCTGTCTCCAGTCCTTCCTCTATAAAAGGAAAAGTGGGACCAGATGCCCAGTGGAATACTGTACAGCTGGCATTATCAACTCAACACTTTTTTTTTGAGACAGAGTCTTGCTTTATCACCTGGGCTATAGTACAGTGCCATCAACATAGCTCACTGCCTCAAACTCCTGGGCTCAGGCACTCCTCTTGCCTCAGCCTCCCAAGTACCTGGGACTATCGGTGCACACTGCCACACCTGGCTAATTTTTCTCTTTTGTGTAGAGATGGGGCCTTAGTCTTGCTCAGGCTAGTCTCCAATTCCTCACCTCAAGTGATCCTCTACCTCGGCCTCACAGAGGGCTAGGATTACAGACATGAGCCACCATTCGAAGCCCCAACATTTTTTTTATAGAGATGGGATCTTGTTCTTGCTCAGGCTGGTTTCAATCTCATGAGCTCAAATGATCCAATGGCTTCAGCCTCCCAGACTGCTAGGATTATAGGCAAGAGCCACCACATCCAGCCCAGCCTCAACATTTTTAATGAATATATAAATCTACCTAATGTGAGGCATAGTTTAAAAGCAGGTGCTTCTTTATTAGTTGTTTGTTTTAAATTCATTAAATAACAAATTATTGGCTAAGAGCAGTGGCTGACGCCTATAATCCTAGCACTCTGAGAGGCTGAGGCAGGTGGATTGCTTGAGCTCGGGGGTTTGAGACCAGCCTGAGCAAGAGCAAGATCCCATCTCTACTAAAAATAGAAAATTAGCTGGGCATTGTGGGAGGCTCCTGTTGTCCAAGAGGAAGCTGAGACATGAGGATTGCTTGACCCCAAAAGTTAGAGGTTGCTATGAGCTATGAGGATGCCATGGCACCCAACCACAGGGCAACAAAGACTCTGTCTCAAAATAAATAAATCAATAAATAAATAACAACTTATCTGTAGCTCAGAATTTGTAAAGTATTTAAACTCTCACACGGCTTCTATGCTCTAGAAACAATACCTCCTCAGTAGGACTGCATTGCAAATTTGATGTCAAAGAATGCATGTCACCATTAACTCAACATATATTAAGTACACATCTGAACTTCCACATCAAACGCTAACTTTGAAAATTCTCCTCTTTGCTTAAAAAAATTAATGCATTCAACTCTGTGAGAGCTCTTAACAAACAAAATAAATCTCTCAGAGATAAAGTCTGTAGTCTATCACCAAGGGTCAGGGCAATCTGAGCCAAAGGGAAGGGATAACTGTCACCTTCAGGAAGACACTGAGGAAAATCCTAAGGAGAAGTCACTAGATAGTTTATAATGTATTGGCTGGTATGTCTAATGGGTGGATGGATGTACAGACAAACAGAGAGATACATGTGAGAGGAACAAAGCAGGTAAGATGAAAAAATGGAGAAATCAAAGAGATGAAATAAATTAGAGAAATATACAACAATATAAAGAAATACGTAGGGTGGTGCCTGTAGCTCAAGGAGGAGGGTGCTGGCTCCATATACCGGAGGTGGTGGGTTCAAACCCAGCCCTGGCCAAAAACTGCAAAAAAAAAAAAAAAAAGAAAGAAAAAAAAAGAAAAAAGAAATATGTATGTGTATAACTAGAGTTAGATACACAGTTTAGAAAGATACAAAGATGAAAGATAAATAACACAGATATATAGGTAAACAGAATAGAAAGAGAAAACTGGGAGATAATAGAGTAGAAAGATATTGATGAAACAGGTTACTTTGAGATTACCCAAAGATTATAACAGCAGAGAGTACAGCTAGTTATATTAGACATGGAAGTAGATTAGACGGATAAGATAGCAATATGTTACATAAATTTATTGTTGATTACATGTTTTGACAATTGCAATTACCCTAAAAGGAAAACATTCTTATCTTCATTGTTCAGCTGAGAAATCAAATCAAAAGAAAAGAAAGTGAGCCTACATTTGCTGTGGGTGCTTTTCATGTATTATTATACTTAATTCTCATAACTACCCACAAAGTATTTTACAACGAAAAGAGTCTCAGAAAGGTACAATAATTTGCCTAAGATCATACCAGTGGTGGCATCAGAATTCTCACTCAAATTCTATGACCTTCCCCTGTATTTCAGGATACTACGCTATCACATACAGAATTCCAAACAGCATGGTAAACCGTGAAAGAGCTGGTACCTACCTGTTAATGAAGCTGAGTGGTCTGAACCAGCAACAACACGTATTGCTTTACAATTCTCTAGACCTACAAAAAAAAAGTTTTTCTTTTTTATTTTATTTTTTAACTTCAGATTAATATGAGGGTATAGACAATATTTGCATTTGTTAGGTAAAGTCCCTGTTGCACTTATGTCTGGCACCCAGGAGGTGTGCCATATCCCCTTACATTGTGCTAATTAGGTGGGAACACACCAATCCCTCAACCCCTCCTCTCCCCTTAATTTGAATTGAATTGAGTTTTTCTCTTGTGAGGGCATGTATTAGGTTGTCTAGTATCTTCTTATTAGTATTGTGTACTTTGGATGTTTACTTTTCAATTCTTATGATACTTTACTAAGAAGAATGTGTTTCAACTCCATCCAGGTTAATCTTTTACAAAAGATATAAAGATATCCATCTTTTTTAAGGCTGAATAATATTCCATAGTATATATATACCACAGAAAATTTTTCCTTTTGAATTATATTTATAAAAACACATGATGGGCAAAGGGGGAATGCTCATCTAGCACCACCTGCGCATGGGAGAAATTCTCAGCCAGCGCAGACAGGTGTGAGTCAGCAGCACTGGCCAGGAGCATGGCTGGCAACGAAGGGAGGCTGGTAAGGGGGAAGGCTAGAATCAACCATGTAACACTGGATAGTAACTGAAGAGATCAGTATAAATTCACGGTTTCTAATAGAGATAGATATGTAGTTGTATAAAAAAATTGTGTGTCTGTGTATTTCCTAGCTCTGTGTGATGAATGGCTCTAGAAGCAATGACATCTCATGCATTCCGGTGCTATCACACGTAGGCACTTAAAATACAAACACAGGCCTCCTAATAACACACAGGCAAAACTAGGTTTTGAATTGGCCCACTATCTCCAAATCCAGGACTTTTCTTCCCTTAATTATATTGCTAAAAGAAATGTTGTATATATACACCACTGATTACTATTCAGCCATAAAGAAGAATAAAATCCTGTCATTTGCAACAACATGGATGGAATTAGAGGACATTATGTTAAGCAAAATAAGCCAGAAACTGAAGGCTAAACACTGCGTTTCCTCACTCATATGTGGAAGCTATAAAAAGTTGGTTTCATAGAAGTAAAAGGCAAAACATAAGATACTAGAGGCTGGAAAGAATAGGGAAAGAGAAGGATAGGTGAGATTTGTCAAAGGATACAAAATTACAGCCAGATAGGAGGAGTAGGGTCTAAGTGTTCTATACCACTTCAGGATAACTATAGTTAATGATAATACAGTATATTGTTCCAAATACCTAGAATGAGGGTACTGAATGCTCCGACACAAATGATAAATAAGATGATGGATATAGTTATTATCCTGACCTGATCACCATACATTATAAGCACTGAAGCATCACTATGTACCCCATGAATATGTTTAATTATTTGTTAGTTAAAAAAATAATTTTTTAAAAGTTGGGATAAGCTGAAATAACACAGTCTCACATGTAGATAAATGCAGACTTATTGTACACTCTTTTTTTACTCTTTTTTCTAACACTACTGTATAACTGTCTTAATAAAATGGCTTTACACCTCAAGTATCTTTAGAATGATAATGGGACAAACCAGATGTTTCTAGCCATATTGATCAGAGAGGAAGGACTGGGCCCCTAGTGGCCCGGGGAGGAAGGGACAACCAGGGCTCCAGCTCCAGAACTTTGGCAATGACTTGAAGATTAAAGGACGGAAAGCGAAAAGACTGAGGGCAGGGAACTGACGAGCAATTCTAATGTCTCATCAGAACACTCCTCCACACCAGCTCTAAATCTAAGCAGTGCTCTAAACAGACCCTAAACAGCTTATTTGAAGAAGATAAAATAAAATAATTTTTTTCTTCCTTCTAGATATAAGTCCTAGCTAAAATAGAGAGTAGAGTGACACACAGTTTCTGCCCTCTCCTCATACGTCTGAGGAGTACGAATGCCTTGATGAAGAGGACAAAACTGTTTGGGAAGTATGAGTTTATATTCCAAATGCTGGCAATGTCATGTGGACCCTCTGAGCAGCATCCTATGCCACCTTCTTCTCCTTTTCTAAGGTACCCTCCCAGTTCAGCCTACAGGCTTCACGGGAGCTAACCCCTCCCCCAGCTAAAGGAGAGAGCTTCTAGGAATTAGAAAAATCAGAATGAGCTCAAACTCATGCACATTACTCCCACTGCAGCCCTCCCTTCCCTTTTCTTTCCTCACCCCTTCCCACCACCCTCAAAAATCCCTGCCTTATTCTGAGCTAAAAAAGAGTAGAGGTCTCCTGGCCAGGTTTTTCCTACAGCCAAGCCTCAGTAAACTGGGCCTCAAAGTAAGAGGAAGAAAAGAAGAGACGGAGACAGTGCTATACAGACAGAGAGAGAGAGAGAGAGAGAGAGAAAGAAAAGGGAAGAGAAGGGAAGGGAGAGGAGGGAAGAGCAGAGAACGGGAGGGTAGGGAAGGGAAGAAAGAATGAAGATGGGAGAATGGAAGGGACTGAGGAGGAGGAGGAGGAAGAAGCCTTACAGATCAACTGACCAACAGATCTATGGGCAGAACACGTATTACCTATGAAGATTTCTCTCTGGCAACACTTTCGGCCCCTCTCTACATCCTCACTCATCCTGCTTTCCTTCTAGAAGAAGGAACTAGGCATGCAAGGCCCAGTCCTGCTGGGCTCCCTTTTGAGGCAGCCCTGTCTACAGAGAGGCTATACCCTCATGTCCTCTTGGCCATGCAGTAAGCTTAGCAGGGCCAACTCTATGCTGTCGCTCCAGTGCCTGGTGGGTAAATTCAATTTGAAATTTGGAATTTAGAGGCTCCCTATTACTACACATTGTTTCCAAATACCTAAACCATGTCTCTGACCTAGCTTTTAACACTTCTAGAGCTACTATTTTGATCTCCACCTGCCTGACTTGCATCTACGTCTGAATGGGTTCCAAACTCTGGCAGCAAAGAGGACTGCTTTTACTGGGCCCACAAAAAACCCAGCAAGCCAGATGCAGTGGCTCATACGTGTATTCCCAGCTATTTGGGAGACTGAGGCAGGAGGACCACTTGACGCTGAGAGTTAAAGACCAGCCTGGGCAGCAGAGTGAGGCAAACCAGCAAGACTAAGAGCCTTAGAGAGACCGAGAAGTAGCCAAAGTAAAAATCCATGTACTCATTTTCTGCATGTCTATGTCTCCACTTCCTGACAAAGAATAAATATGGGAATAAGAAGAAGTAATAGTCTCACCTGTAACTCTGCTTGGTTCCTTTGCTGTCAAAAACAATGGGAGGGTCTTCCCAGGGCACAACCGTCGTCCAGACGAAGCCAAACCAGTCCCCCACTGGAACACAATGCCGCTCACTTCTCAAGAGAGAAGAGCAAACAGAAAATGCACTTGAGGATAAAGCCAGATTACTCTTTGAACCCCACTGCTATGAGAAATTCCTAATTTATGCTCAGTGAAAAATGTTAGGGAAAAGCTTAATTGTTTCAAGAGGTCCTCTGACTGGTCATAAGGATTATCACCAAGCTATTCACAAATCCAGGCTTCAGGGCAATCACAGACCACTACAGAAAATTCCAATACCATAAAACTTCCTCCAAAAAAAGTTCCAGTTATTTGACTCTGGTGTAGTCAAATCACTAGACCAACACCTCATTCATGATTAACCTGACAGGACAACTTAAGAGTCCAGAGATGAAGCAGAAAATAACCTTACTGCTATCAAGTCCATTCCTCACACTTACTAGATGAGAAAACTGAGGCCCTCAAGAAAGGGAGGTGGTAGCACAGACAATGCTAGGACTCAGCTCTCCTAACAAATATTTATAACTGCATAATAGCTTTTTTTTTTAATGGAGACAGAGCTTCATCTTGTCACCCTGGGTTGAGTGCCGTGGCATCATATCTCACAGCAACTTCTAACTCTTGGGCTCAAGCAATCCTCTTGCCTCTGCCTCCCCAGAAGCAAGAACTACAGACGCTTGCCACACGCCCGGCTATTTTTTTAGAGACGGCTCTCACTCTTGCTCAGGTTGGTCTCAAACTCCTGAGCTGGAGCAATCCACCCGCCTCGGCCTCCCAGACTGCTAAGATTACAGGCGTGAGCCCCCACACCCAGCCCAAGATAGCTTCTTAATAGCCATAATTTCAGAATCTAATTGATGCTCCAACCTAATACAAACGCATAGATGAAATTCAATGTATCTGTTCCACAGTTAGATGTATGCAACTAAGAGTCAATGTTAAAGTTCTGCTCCTCTGGAAATATCCTGTAACCTATGGTCCTTTAGGCTGCAAAAAAGACAAGCCTACATTGTAGGGAAAAAAAAAAAAAAAAAAAAAAGCTATGACTGCTGAGCATAATGTGAACAAAGCACAGTAAAATAAAACAAAACTTATAATCTCTTCAACAAAAAAATTATAAGAAGAAAAAAAGGGAGGAAAAAAATTATAGATTAAAAGAGACTTCAGGGGGGTGGGAGTAGTGATTCATGCCTGTAATCCTAGCACTCTGGGAGGCCAAGGTGGGTGGATTACTTGAGCTCAGGAGTTTGAGATCAGCCTGAGCAAGATCTCTAAAAACCAAATAGCTAGGCTTTATGGTGGGTACCTATAGTCCCAGCTACTTGGGGGGCTGAGGCAAGAGGATTGCTTGAGCCCAAGAATTTAAGGCTGCTGTGAGCTATGATGCTATAGCACTCTATAGAGGGCAACAAAGTGAGACTCTCTCAATTAATTAATTAATTAATTAATAATTAATTAAATAGACTTCAGGACCACACACACTGGCTCACACCAGTAACCCTGGCACTCTGGGAGACTGAGGCAGGAGGACTGCTTGAGCTCGGGAGTTTGAGACCAGCCTGAGCAAGAACGAGACCTCGTCTCTACTAAAAATAGAAAAATGAGTCAGGCTTTGTGGTGGGCACCTAGCTGAGACTATTCAGGAGGATTCCTTGAGCCCAGGAGTCTGAGGTTGCTGTGAGCTAGGCTGACAGCCCGGTACTCCCGCCTGGGCAACAGAGTGAGACTGTGCCTCAAAACAAAAATTAAAAATAAAATAAAATAATAAAAGAGACTTCAGATATCTGATAAAGGATTAACATACAGAATACATAGAGAAGTCCTAAAACTCAACAATCAAAACAAAAAAACATACTTAAAAAACAGGCAAAGTACTTGAACGGACATATCTCTAAGAAGATATACAAATGACCAATAAACACAGAGTCTCAACACCAGTAATCATAAGGGAAATAAAAGTCAAAACCATAATGAGATGCCACCTCACACCCATTTGGATGCTACTATAAAAAAAAAAAAAAAACAGAATATAACAAGTATTGATGAAGTTGTGGAGAAATTGGAACCCTTGTGCACTATTGCAGAGAATGTAAAATGGTGCAGCAGCTTTGGAAAATAGTACGGTAGTTCTCAAAATATTAAAAATAGAATTACCATATGATCCAACAATGATGTGGGTATATATCCAAAAGAACTAAAAGCAAGATCTCAAACAAATATTTGTACACGCCACCCATGTTCATACCAGCATTTTTCTTTTTTCTTTCTTTTTTTTTTGAGACAGAGTCTCTCTTTATGGCCCTTGGTAGAATGACGTGCCATCACAGCTCACAGCAACCTCCAACTCCTAGGCTTAGGCGATTCTCTTGCCTCAGCCTCCCGAGTAGCTGAGACTACAGGTGCCCGCCACAACGCCCGGCTAATTTTTTGTTGCAGTTTGGCTGGGGCCGGGTTCAAACCTGCCACCCTCGGTATATGGGGCTGGAGCCTTACCCACTGAGCCTCAGGTACCGCCCCATACCAGTAGTTTTTACATTAAATAAAACATGGAAGCAACCCAAATGTTCATTGACAGATGAATCAATAATTAAATGTGATACATGTAGTATACATAAAATAGAATACTATCTACATTTAAAAGTATGGAAATGCTGGCAGGATGTAGTGGTTCATCCCTACAGCTCAGCACTTTGGGAGGCCAAAGCTGGAAGACTACTTGAGGTCAAGAGTCCAAGACCAGCCACAACAGGAACAAGATCTCATCTCTCCAAAAACTAGAAAAAGTAACCAGGTATGGTGGCAAGTGCTTGCAGTCTGAGCTACTTAGGAGGCAGAGGCAGGAGAATCACTTAAGCCCAGGAGTTTGAGGCTGCAGTGAATTAGGATGGTACCACTGCACTCCAGCCTGGGTGCATAGTGAGACCCTGTCTCAAAAATACATATATATGGAAAAGCTAACATATGCTACTGCACATAATGCTAAATGTAATAAGCCAGTCACAAAAAGATAATAATAATTATACTACATGATACCACTTACATGAGGTGCTTAGAATGGTCAAAACCATAGAGACAAAAAACAAAATGGTGGTTACCAGGGACTGGGGGGAATGAGAGTTATTGGTTAATGGGTACAGAGTTTCAGTTTTGTAATACAAAAAGTTCTCGAAATGGATGGTGGTACTGTTTGCACAATATGAAGGTAATTAGTGCCACCAAATTGTATACTTAAAAATGGTTAAGATGATAAATTGTATGTTATGCATATTTTACCACAGTAAAAAATGTTTTAAAGAAAAATAATTGTTTTTAAAAGATAGATAGACTTGAGATACATAACAACCAATTGCAACCTAGAGACCTAATTCAGATCCTGATTCAAACAAATTGTAAAAAATATTTTTGAGATAATCAGGGAAATTTAAACACTGACTAGATATTTGATAATATTAGAGAATTGCTGTTAATTTTTTTTGGCTGACAACAGTAATATAGTAATGTTTTCAAATACAGTACTTAACTAGTAAAGGTGCATGCAGAAATATTTAGAGATTAAATGGGAGAGAGGACTTTAAGTTAATGAAACACATTAATAGAAACTGTACTACTGTGTAACTGGACAGAGATGAACACATAAGACTAGCCATTACATTCATCTATGTTTTATACACCATGTATCTGATAAAGAGTTAATTTCTAAAATACAGAAGGCATTCCTATGATTCAAATAGCAAAAACTTTAAAATGGACAAATCAACTGAACAGACATTTCTCTAAAGAAGTCATACAAGCTGGGTATAGTGGTTCATATTCGTAATCCCACAACTTTAGGAAGCGAGGTAGGAGGATCATTTGAAACCAGTAGTTCAAGACCAACCTAGAAAACACAGCAAGACCCAATCTCTAAAAAGAAGTTTTAAAATTAGCCAAGCATGGTGCCTGTAGTCCCAGATAGTCAGGAGGCTGAGGCAGGAGGAGTACCTAAGTCCAGGAATTCAAGTTACGGTGAGCTTTGAATGCACTGCTGCACCCCAGCATCCATGACAGAGCAAATATCTAGCTCTTAAAGAAAAAAAAGGCATATAGGGCAGCACCTGTGGCTCAGTAAGTAGGGCGCCGGCCCCACATACCGAGGGTGGTAAGTTCAAAACCAGCCCCGGCCAAACTACAACAAAAAATAGCCAGGCGTTGTGGCGAGTGCCTGTAGTCCCAGCTACCCAGGAGGCTGAGGCAGGAGGATCATCTGCGCCTAGGAGCTGGAGGTTGCTGTGAGCTGTGATGCCACAGCACTCTACCAAGGGTGACAAAGTGAGATTCTGTCTAAAAAAAAAAAAAGGCACATAAGTGGCCAATAGGTATATGAAAAGATGCTGGACAACTTTCACTAATTATCAGAAAAACACAAATCAAAACTATAATGAGATATCACTTCACATCTGTTAGGTTGGCTATTATTAAAAAAAAAAAAAAAAAAAGGAAAACTCAAGCCATGGCCATGCAGCACCACACAATGCCACTCTTACAGTCCAGCTCTCCACCACCATATACCACAGCTATACCTAATGTTTACTCCTAGGTGGAGCAAACACCTGCAGCCCTGACACCTGCAGCCACAACCTAGGCAGTCTTGCCAAGCAACTTGCCAAGCAACCACTGCCGCAGGGAGACCCAGGCAGAATAATCACACACCTCCGTGGAAAGAGACTCACCCAGCCCCCTGCCCAAGCTTCCTATAGTGGCCTAGGGACCAACCTACCACTTCACATAAAGGTCTTCCAGCACTGGCTTGGACTATGACTGCCACAGGGGAATAGGACAACACAGCACAGGTATATAACAATATTTCACATTGTATCTGTCCCTCTCCTACTGGTCAGTCTTGTGGAAAGGACACAAAAGCACCATTTGGGGACCTCTCCTTCTCACTAAGTAGAAGAGTTCCCAGCAAAGGAGAAGAGGAGCATTGCAAACCTACCTGCATGGAACTGACAGAAGAGATTTCAAATGAGAAGAAACCAGAAAAACAACTCTGGCAACATGAAAAAACAATCTAGTTTGACACCTCCAAAGGATCACAATAGTCCTACTACAACAAACCCCAACCAAAAAGAAATTTTTAAAATGTCAGAAATGGAATACAGAATATAGATGGCAAATAAGATGAAGGGGGTTGAAGAGAAATTTGAAAATTAACACAAAGAAGCCAAAAAAAAAAAAAAAATTGAGAACATCAAAGAAAAAAAATAAAAAGCCAACAAAGAGATAGACAACATAAGAAAGGACATAACAAAATGCAAGGAAATGAGAGAGTCACTTAGGGAACTTCAAAATACAGCAGAGGGCTCTAAGAACAGGCTGTACCAAGCAGAATTAAGAATTTCAGAGGTTGAGGACAAGGATTTCAAAGTACCTAGCCAAAGATGCAGAAAAAAAGAACAGAGAAGAATGAACAATCATTCATAAAAATATGGGACTATGTAAAAAGAGCCAATATATAAATAACTTATAGGTATCCCTGAGGGAGAGGATGAAAACGCATAATGCATGGAAAATCTACTCAAAGAAATTATTGAGGAAAACTTCCTTGGTATCACCAGAGATTCAGATATTCAGAAACTAAATGGTTATCAAACATTAGAAAGATTCATACCAAATAGGACATTGCCAAGACACATAGTCATGAAACTGGCCAAAGTCAAAATGAAGGATAAAATTCTACAAGTTGCAAAACAAAAGCAATAACTAACCTACCAAAGAAAGTCTATGCAGCTCGTGTAGATTGCTCAGTGGAGATCTGACAAGCCAGAAGGGATTGGGGCCCCATTTTAATCTTTTTAAAAATAACAACTGCCAACCAAGAATTTTGTATCCTGTAAAACTAAGTTTCATATAAAGACTTTTCCAGACAAGCAAACATCTAGAGAATTTTTCACTACTTAGACCTGCCCTATAGAAAATGCTCAACAGGGCGGCACCTGTGGCTCAAAGGAGTAGGGTGCTGGCCCCATATGCCCGAGGGGGCAGGTTCAAGCCCAGCCCCGGCCAAACACTGCAAAATAATAAAATTAAAATAAAATAATAAAATTCTAAAAAAAAAAAAAAGAAAAAAGAAAAAAGAAAAGAAAATGTTCAACATTGTACTATTCATGAAACAATATAATAAATACCTACCAGTGTATAAATACCTGAAAATTAAATCTCATGGCTCTTTTAAAGCACTAGCATAAGAGGAACAACAAAATAACAAGGTATCAGCATGATGAATAGAACAATACCCCTATATCAATACTGACAGTGAGCACAAATTGTGCTACCTCTCCAATTAAAAGACAGACAAGCTGAATGGATATTAAAATCATTGCCCAATTATAGTAGAACCTCTATAAGTTGACCACCCAAGGGACTGTAATAAACTGGTCAATAATCAGAGGTGGTCAACATATGGGAACCAGTCCTACTGTATTGATACATACATGTGGTGCATGCTTGGTCTATGAATATTAGGTCAGCTTAACGAAGTGGTCAATGTAGGGAAGTGGTCAACTTTTCTGGTGGTTCTACTGTATATCCTGTCTCTAAGAAATAATCTAATTTGCAAAGATACACACAGACTCAAGGTAAAAAGATGGGAAAAAATATTCCAAGCAAATGATAACCAAATGCTTTGGTATCACCATTTTCATATCAGATAAAATTGGCATTAAGTCAACAATGGTTAAAAGAAGATCGTCATTATATAATAATAAAGAAGACAATTCATAAGAAGACATAATAATCCTAAATATATTTGCACCTAACACAGAAGCTCCCAGATTCATAAAGTAAATTCTACTAGATCTAAGCAAAAAAATTAACAGTAGCATTATAATTGCTACAGAATTCAACACATCTCTGATGAAACTGAACAAATCATCAAGGCAGAAAATTCACAAAGAAATATTGGACTTAAATGGAACTCTAAAACAAATGTACCTAATAGTCATTTACAGAACTCTCTTCCTGAAAACTACAAAATATACATCATTCTCATCAGCACATGGGACATTTTCTAAGACTGATCATACCTTAGGCCACAAAACAAGTCTCAGCAAATTCAGAAAAATCAAAATCATACCATGTATCTTCTCAGAACACAGGAGAATGAAACTAGAAATCAATTTCAAGAGAAACTCTCACATCCACACTAAGTCATAGAAAGTAAACAACCTGCTGATGAACAATCCTTAGGTCAATGATAAAATTAAGATAGAAGTCAAAACATCTTCAAGCTGAATGACAAAGGGGACACAAGCTTTCAAACCTACAGACTACAGTAGAGACAGTGCTAAATGGAAAAAATTCATATCTTAAACCTATCAAAAAGATAAAAAGGGCAGCACTTCTGGCTCAAGGAGTAGGGTGCTGGCCCCACATACAGGAGGTGGTGGGTTCAAAGCCGGCCCTAGCCAAAAACTGCAAAAAAAAAAGACACAAATTATCAACCTCATGTCACATCCCAAGGAACTAGAAAAAGAACAAACCAAAGCCAAAGCCAGAAGAAAAAAAGTAATAAAGCTCAAAGCAGAACTAAATAAAATGAAATCCAAAAAAAATACAAAAGACCAAAACAAAGTTGGTTCTTTGAAAGCATAAACAAAATTCATAGACCAAGAGCTAGATTAACCAGAAAGAGAAGAAAAAGGACTCAAGTAATGTCAAACAGAAATGGAAAAGGAGGCTGGGAGTGGTGACTCATGCCTGTAATCCAAGCACTCTGGGAGGCTGAGGCAGGAGGATCATTTAAACCCAAGAGTTGGAGGTTACAGTAAGCTATGATGATGCCACTACACTCTTAACAAGGGCAACAGAGCAAGAATATGCCTCTGGAAAAAAAAAAAAAGAAGAAGAAGAAGAAGGGAAAGGATGGGACAGGAAGAGAAGGGAAGAAAGAAAAGAAATGAAAAAGGAGACATTACAAGTGATACCACAAAAATACAAAATATAGATCATTTCAAAAGTTTTGTCCGTTTTTATGAGTCTACTTTAAACTGTAATATCTCAGTGAATATTTATTCAATTTAATTGAAATACGCGCCATTTGAATCAGTGCACTTTTGCCAACGTAACACAAGTCAATTAATTCCATCAGCATAAAAATTGGGTGCTTGGGATTCGATGAAGTCAATGAAGGCCGTTTTTGCTAGGTCCTGATTGGCAAAGGTTCTACCTTTGTTATTGAAGAGAGAGTTATCGAAGAGCTTGAAAAGATGGTAGTCAGTTGGCGAGAGGTCTGGGGAGTATGGTGGGTGGGGCAGAACTTCGACGCTCAATTCCTTTAATTTTCGGACGGTGATTTGTGAGACATGCGGCCGGGCATTGTCGTGGAGCAGGATCGGACCTCTTCTGTGGACCAGTGCTGGCTGCTGCTGACGCAATTTTCGGTACATTTCGTCAATTTCCTCACAATAGGACTCTGCCGTGATGGTTTGGCCTGGTTGCAGAAAGTTATAGTGAACCACACCAGCCACTGACCACCATACAGAAACCATGATCTTTTTTTGGTGGGGTTTCGCCTTTGAGAAGAGCCTGGATGGCTCATTGGTGTCCAACCACTGTCCTGAACATTTCCTATTGTCGTAGAGAATCCACTCATCACGTGACGATCCTATCCAAAAAAGGATCGTTTTGGTTGTGCAAAAGCAATGAAGAACAAACCTCGAAACGTGACAATTTCTGCTGATGGTTTAAATTGTGGGGCACCCACTTTTTGAGCTTTTTGACCTTTCTAATACGTTTTAAACCATCAAAAACCTCATGGGAGCTGACACCCAGTTCTTCCACCATCCCACGCGCCGTTTGTGATGGGTCAGTCTCCACCAGGGTCCTCAAATCCTCGTCCTGGATTACTCTAGATCGACCACTTTGGGGCTTATCTTTGAGGCTAAAATTTCCGGAACGAAATTTCGCAAACCAACGTTGAACAGTGCGTTCATTAACACTATCATTGCCAAATGCCTGGTTAATTTTTCAGGCTGTTTCAGCAGCGCTTTGGTTCAGTTTGAATTCACAGAGAAAAATTGGCCGAAAATCGCTTAATGACATCATATAGTAATAGGCTGAAAAGAATAAAAAAAATTAAAAGTAGAATAAATATTTATTGAGGTATGGAGCTACAAAAACATGACATTAAAACGGACAAAACTTTTGAAACAACCTAAATATTATAGTTCACCGCAACCTCCAATTCCTAGCCTTGAGCTAATGATCCTCCTGCCTCACTCTCCTGAGTAGCTTGGACTACAACAGGTCACCACGCATGGCTAATTTTTATATATTTTGTAGAGAATGGGTCTCAGGCTATGTTGCCTGGCTAGTTTCAAACTCCTAGTCTCAAGTGATCCTCCTGCCTTGGCTTCCCAAAGTACTGGGATTATAGGGTGAGCCATCACACCTCACCTCACTTTTCAATTTTTAATGTTTAAGAGCACAAGTAGAGGATCATAGCTCAGTGGCCACATACACCAGAGCTGGTGGGTTCAAACCCAGCCCGGGCCTGCCAAACAATGACAACTACAAGAACAAAATAGCTAGGCCTTGTGGCTGCACCTGTAGTCCCAGCTTCTTGGGAGGCTGAGGCAAGAGAATCACTTTAAGCCCAGGAGTTTGAGATTGCTGTGAGCGGAGCTGTAATGCCACAGCACTCTACCAAGGTGACACAGTGAGACTCTGTCTCCAAAAAAAAAAAAAAAAAAAAAGCGCAAGTAGAGAGATGGGCATGTTTTGGCATTTCTTGTTTTGATAAGAGGAATTGATTTGATTTTCTGTGATAAGATTTTAAAAAGTTTAATGTTGGAAAAAACAGGAAAAATGAAGAGGGTTAAAATAGTCTGTCAGATCGTGTAATAGAGTTCATACTTGGCTTAAGCTGCCAAACATTTTCCTTTCTTGGATATTACATTGTTAGCTTATCTGCTGTAGAGTTTTTATTTTGTATAATGAAGAAGCAATTATATGATTGTTTTAGAGACAATTTGTTAAACCTTGAGTATTAGAACTTTAGAATGTAAGTGTAACGTTTGTATTTGAGGCCCAAATAAGAGGAAGGAGAAATAAGATATGATACACAGCCTAAGAATTCTTCACTGTGGTTCCAAGATAGTGGGTGGCACATGATAATAATATTAGTTCACATTTATCCCCAATTTGCTGTACTAGATGCTCTTCTAAGCCCTTTACAAATATTTAATTTTTCTTTAGCCACCCTCTAGAGTAGTTTTTACTGTTGACCTAATTTTATAAATCAGGGAAATTAAACCTGGAGAAATAAAGTAACCTGTCCAAGATCACATGTCTAATAAGTAGCAGAGCCAGAATTTGAACCCAGGTTTTGTCTCCATGTGTACTCAATGCTTTCGACTGGATATTGTGCAAAAGTCACTTCCTAAGAGAATCTTTCCTTGACAACTGCCCTGCCCTGTCCCCCTCCAAGACACTCCATTGTTCTAGTAGCGATGTCCAACCTGTGGTCTGAAGGCCACATGTGGGATTATTTGAGGACTGCTTTACTTATCTGTGGTGTCAAGTATTGTGAGAATTATGCACAGTTTTTGCTTATCAGCTTTCATTAGTATTTATGTATTTAATGTGTGGCCCAAAACAGCTCGCCTTTTAGTATGGCAGAAAACAAACAAAAAAATTGTACGCCCCTGTTACAACTTTGAATACTCATCAGTTAAGAATAAAGCTTGCTGGCCAGTGGTGGCTCACACTGTAATCTCAGCACTTTGGGAGACCGAGATGGAGCATTTGAGGCCAGAAATCCTGAAACAACCTGGGCAACATAATAAGATCTCATCTCTATCCAGGCATGGTGGCACAGGCCAGTAGTCCTAGCTATTCAGATGGTTGAGAAGATGAGAAGAGAGGTTTGCTTCAATTGATCAAAGTTGGAGGCTGCAGTGAGCTTTAAGATTGTGCCATTGCACTCCATCCTGGGCAACAGTATCAACCCTTGTCTCAAGAAATAAAAAAAAACAAAACTTAAGCTTATCTTATTTTTACAATATATAGAATAGTTCTCTTTGGCTGCAAAAGTTGGTCATGATGCTCTTTTATCTTCTAGTGAAAGGCAAAGAACAAGAGAAGACCTCAGATGGCAAGTCCATTAGAGGTGAGTTCAGTGGCACACTAAACTGTATTGAAAAGTGGTGTGCTTGGCATTTAGGACTCTTTAACGCTGCTACCTTCTTTTGGTATTAATCATTTCTGTCTTATTTTATAATTATTTTTTATCATGACTTATTTCTCTCTTTAACCTGTATATCTTTTATCACCTAGCGCACAATAGGCTTTCGCTGAGCCTAGACTGAGCTGGCAATCCCTAGTGATTTCAGTGAACCAGTGCCCTTATTTTAATCATACCTTTGATTGTTCCCTAAAAGCGTTATTTGACTCTTAACATGGCAGACAATGAAGAATGTTCACACTAGCAGTCAGCTGAGGGAAAGCACTATCACTTATAAGGCTTGGTTTTCTGACCTTTATCCAGAAATATGGATGATTATATTTTTCACTTCTTTGTTGCTTTGAACAAATCACCTTAATTTAAAATTTATTTAGAGCAGTTTGTTAGGATCAATACATTGTTCTTATTTACCTGGATCATTATAAAAGTTTTGAGATACACAAAAATCAGGAAATGTAAAATCTACGTGACAGAAACAAATGAAGCCCTTCCAGCAACACTGATGAGCTGAGCGAGTTTAAACTTCCATGAGAGAATCAGAAAGGATACTGCTGACTGTTTCTTGGAAGTTAAATAACCTTAACGGTCTGTCTCAAAACTTTCGCATGTATAGGTTAGAACATGCTTTTTTTAGATTATAATCTCTGCTGAATTTTTTATTGATTTCATTATGTCCAGTGTTCAGAAATTGGAATGGGAAAATGGAAATTGTTTCTGTAATCATTTTGTATAAATTTCATAAATATAATTTATTTACATAAAATCTGTAGATTGCTCTTTAGATTTTTATTTCCAGTATATATATTTCGTATTGCTAGCATTGGGTATTTATTCTATATACTCAATTTTCCAGGGGGAGACTAATTTAGGAGATTTGTAAAATTAGGAGAAAAGTAGTGTAACTTACAGCCTATTTTCCTCTGATAATTTAATGCCAGTTGGATTCCATGTTACTTCAAACTGCCTTTTCTCTTAAGGCAAAATTTGTCCTTGATAAAGGCTTGAAGCTCTTAGCAGCGAGAAGCCTGTGAAGACAAGATCTGAATGTAGAAGAAGGGAGGAAACCTGATGGTTTAGGGCCAGGCATGTCCAACGTGTGACCATGGGCTGTACATGAATTTTGTGAGGACTTTTTGCTTATCCGTGGTGTCAAATATCATGAAAATCATTCACAGACCTTTGTTTTTGCTCATCAGCTTTCATTAGTTTTTGTGTATTTAATATATGGCCTAAAACAACTCTTCTTTCTTTGTTGCATGAAAAAGCCAAAAGGTTGGATACCCCTTATACACAGAGTGCCAGTCTTCCCACTTTAAATTTTGCCACTAACAGCATGATCTTGAGAAGTCAAGTAACTTTCTCCAGATTCTTCATTTGTAGAATGGTGAGAAAAGGTCAGCTAATTTCTAAGTCACTGCCAGGCTAAAACACTCCATGCCCGTACTCTATGACAGTGCCTCATCTGTGCTTGGCATTCATGGGCTTGGCTTTAGGGTAGGACAGGAAGTGGACCCTGAAGTTTGCAGTCTGGTTAGAAAGACAAACGCACAAAAGTAGCCATAATAATAATAGCTATCAGTTATAATATACCTCTTCTGTTCTGAGCATTTGACAAAAACTGTTACTATAACAGTAAACAAAAAATACTTAGATCCTGCCCTCAGTTGGTAGAGGAGAGGAGTATTAATCAAATAATTCCATAGATGGCTTGAGCTAGATTGGTAGTGATGGAAATAAAGAGATAATGGATGGATTTGGAAACAAGATTAGGTGGTGAAATGGGTAGAACTTTGTTATTAATTAATTAAATATGAGGGAGAGGGGCACACCTGGGTCAAAGGCTCAACTACAACGTGGACTTTACCTAACAAATGCAAACGATGTAACCTGATCATATGTACCTTTATATTAATCTGAAATTTTTAAAAAATATGTGAGGGAGGAATATTTAAGGTTTATACCTACCTTTCTGGTTTACCCAACAGAATCAAGCTGGTAAATTATATGTCAATTCTGATTGACATATAATGTTGGGTGGGAGGTACTTTTGAGTCTTTCATTTCGTATATTATCTTATACATAGTAAGTCTAGGGTCTTGACTTTTTAACCAAAGGTAAGAGAGTGGTATTTATTTATTTATTTAATATTTAAATTATTTTTTTGCAGTTTTTGGCTGGGGTTGGGTTTGAACTGGCCACCTCCGGCATATAGGGCTGGCACCCTACTCCTTTGAGCCACAGGTGCCACCCTATTTATTTATTTTTTTGAGACAAAGTCTCAAGCTGTCGGCCTGGGTAGAGTGCTGTGGTGTCACAGCTCACAGCAACCTCAAACTCTTGGGCTTCAGTGATTCTCTTGCCTCAGCCTACCAAGTAGCTGGGACTACAGGCACCTGCCACAATGCCGGGCTATTTTTTGGTTGTAATTGTCATGGTTGTTTGGCAGGCCCAGGCTGAATTTGAACCTGCCAGCTCTGATGTTATGTGGCTGGCACCCTAGCCGCTGAGCTACAAGGCGCTGAGCCAGAGAGAGAGAGTGATATTTTTTAGAGTCTAGTGGACCTAGGCTGAAATCCTTCTTGTTGAAATGGGTCTTTATTGACCTAGGGAAAAGCATTTATCTTTTTTCATTTGTGTCCTCATCTCTAAAATGAGGAAAATATGGTCTTTTAGGATTGTTGTAAGAAATAAATGATGTAAAAAATAAAATGTACACAGAAACTAGTATAGTGCCTGGTATATAGTAAGTACTCCATTGGTAGCTGTTTTCTAGTTTTAATAGTAGGCTTTCAGTAGATTGAATTAGTCAAATTAAGTGAAGTATTTCAAGGATTTCAGAGGAATTTGAAATCAGCAAGTGATTTCTAAAGTTTAGGGAAGACTTCATGGAAATGAGACTTGCCATATATAAAAAGTGAAGAATAAGAAGGAATTGAATGAAAGAGTTTTTTGTTGTTGTTTGTTTTTTTGAGACAGAACCTCAAGCTGTCACCCTGGGTAGAGTGCTGTGGCCTCACAGCTCACAGCAACCTCCAACTCCTGGGCTCAAGTGATTCTCTTGCTTCAGCTTCCCAAGTAGCTGGGACTACAGGCACCTGCCACAACACCCATTTATTTTTTGGTTGTAGTTGTCTTTGTTGTTTGGCAGGCCCAGGGTGGATTCGAACCCTCTAGCTCTGGTGTATGTGGCTGGCGCCCTCGCTGCTTGAACTATAGTGCGGAGCCTGAATGAAAGAGATTTTTTTTTCTCTTTTTTTCCTACCAGGACAGCTTCTTATTTCTTTAAATATGTATTGGGCAGAGAGACCTTCAGATAAGTAATGGGAAATTTTTTTCAGGAAGGTTAAAATAGATGCCTGTAAAGACCAGAAAAAAACAGAGTTGAGACAGAGAATATAGGGAGCCACTATAGGCTTTTGATGCTATATGCTGTAAATGTGGTGTTTATGAAAGTCAGTGTGGAAGAGTCTTCTATAGGTTGGAGACCCTATAAGTTACTCTGTTGTAATACTGAAAGATCTACACTAAGGGTGTGGTGTTGAAAATATTCAGGTAAGTAAATGTTTAAACATCTTGAAAGAAAAATCAATAGATCTTGGCAAGTAAACAGATATAGTTAAAAAGAAGGGACCAAAACTTTGACCATGGGAGACTGGAGGATTGAATGGAGACAGTAAAGTTGAGGAGAATCAGTTTAGAAGATGATGATTTAAGTTTGATGGTTAGGCAAATTGGGCTTGAGTCAGTAAAATTAAAGTGGGAATGCCTAGTATGAAATAATTAGAGGTACAAGACTGAAGCCCAGGTTACAGGGCAGGTCTGAGACATAGATCAGGGGTTTTCAGCTGTTCCACAGAAGTGTGCCCTCAGAGCTGTTGCCAAGGGGGTGCAAGTTGAGGGCATGAGTGAGACTTTTCTCTCGAATTAGCCAGGGTTACTCGCGTTTTAAATATTTTGTAGACATATCAGAGGCTGTATTTTGTAAAGTTTATTTGTGGGGAAAAAAAAGGAGGTTATAGAAAAAAATGGTTTGAAAGTATTGCTTTAGTAATAATCGAAGGTTTGGAATAAATGTGCTTTTTCGCAGATAGAATAAAAACAGACAGCTTCAGGAAGAAGAGTCTAGGAAGGAGACCATATATAATGCAGGGGGCATTTCTAATAAATGTGTACTAAAAGAATATGTGGGGAGCCAGGCATGGTGGCTCATACCTCTAGCATTAGGGACTCAGGAGGGAGAGGTGGGGGGTTCGTTTGAGACCAGCCTCGTCAACATGGTGAGATCCCGTCTCTATAAAAAAAAAGAAAAAAAATAGCCAGACATAGTGGCACATGCCTGTAGTCTCAGCTGCTTGGGAAACAGAAGAATATTACTTGAGGCCAGGAGTTTGAGGATGCAGTGAGCTATGTTTGTACCGCTGCCCTCCAACCTGGGTGACAGAGCAAGACCTTGTCTTTAAAAAAAGAAAAAAAGAAACAATTAGAAAGTCTCGCCATTCCTATAGAATCTTATTTGTACTTGTTTAAACAAGAAAACTAGCTATTATTGTTTATAAACTTGCTAAAATGATTTTGCTCCTTTTAGTTTATCATGAAAATAAAAATAAAGCTTCTAAAATTAAAAATAGCCTTGGCATCTATAGCTCAGTGGCTAGGGTGCCAGCCACATACACCAGAGCTGGCAGGTTCGAATCTAGCCTGGACCTGCCAAACAACAATGATAACTACAACCAAAAAAAAAAAAAAAGTCAGGCGTTGTGGCAGGTGCCTGTAGTCCCAGCTACTTGAGAGGCTAAGGCAAGAGATTCGCTTACGCCCAAGAGTTTGAGGTTACTGTGAGCTATGACGCTACGGTACTCTACCCAGGGTGACAGCTGGGCACTCTGTCTCAAAAAAAAAAAAAAAATATACATATATATATATATATATATATATATATATATATATATAATTTAAAGACATTTACACTCCCTAATTCCCACAAGTCTTGTTGAATTGTGATACATTTAGATACTTGGAAAACAGGTATCACATTGTTACTTGTTTAATCCTATAAACATCTCAAAGAGCAATAGATTGAATTACAGTATCTATGTAGTCTTCCTAAGAAAATAACAAATTAATTGTTTAGATTATATGTCTGAGAACTGTTTGCTGAGATTGAGAGTACTTAGCTGTTAACTGCTCAATAAAGCCAGAGGTGCTAGTAGGTACCAGTTTAGTTACTGAGAGTATTTATCTTAAGGAGTAGAATGCCAAGTGACCTGTGTCATTTCTGTCCTTCTTGCTATAGTGTTGTACTAAGACAAAACTTCACTGATACTTATGTAGGATAGGTAGAATTATAATTCATCTGTAGTGACAAGTTCATAGGGTTATTTGACAGTATTGTAATACTGAGTTGATTGTTTCCTATTAACACATTAGTAAATAACCTCTTTATTGTGAAGTCAAAAGGATGATAGTAATATTTCTTCAGATTACGTGTGTTTGTGAATTTTAAGCATGCTTTATCATTAAACAGCTTGAACTTTGATCATCAATGTGTCTTATTAGATGGAGAAAATTTGTTAACCAATAAAAAAATAAGTATTCCTAAGGTTTTCTTTTCCCTCAAGCATTTATTCTGTAATTTTAGTTTTGCTCCTGAAGCAAGGAAAGATTAAGAAATGGCAAAGGGTCTCTGTGTTCCACAGTGTTTTCTGGTTTTGTTGCTTTTTATCCTCAGTAGAAATAGTGACCTAAGAAAGACCTTTCTCTTCTAAGTTGCACTTTTGGTGCAGTATTTTAGTTATCAATGATATTAGGGTGTTTCTTTCCAATTTTCTGCCACTTGATTAAGTTACTTTTCCTCTTAAGTATTTTTGTTGAGATGTGTTACAAAATTTAATTTTTAAAGTTCTCTGAAAGCCTTTTTATGAGACTATCAAATTGAGTTTAATTCCTAACAATTTTTTGAAAAATTATAGCTTCAGTATCTGTACATTCCCCACAAAAGAGCACTAAAAATCATGCGTTGCTGGAGGCTGCAGGACCAAGTCATGTTGCAATCAATGCCATTTCTGCCAACATGGACTCCTTTTCAAGTAGCAGGACAGCAACACTTAAGAAGCAGCCAAGCCACATGGAAGCCGCTCATTTTGGTGACCTGGGTAAGTGACTATTACATTTTTGTTAACTTTTTATAAGAGAAAAGATTTGAGTACAATACACTTCCTATCATAGGATACTGAACTATATATATATCAAGGGGCTTTGAAAAATGTATTTAAATAACAGTAGTAAGTATAATGCAGCTATGTTATGTCACTATACATATATAAAGCATGCTCATAGAAAAATGAGCAATTTCTAGAAGAAAAATACATTTGATCACTAAATATAAATACAGTAGAACATCCATAGTTAACCACCTCCTTAAATTGACCTAACTTTCATAGACCAGACGTGCACTACATGTACATATCAGTACAGCAGGCCTAGTTCCTTATGTTGACCACCTCTGTATGTTGGCCAGTTTGTTACATAGTCCCGTGGTGGTCAACTCACAGGGTTTCTATTGTACGTGAAAATGATGCCGCACTTGACTATTACTGAGTGAAGTGCAACTTGAAATAATGAATTAATGGTCCCCTGATGTATTAGCATGTATTTTAAAGTGTGTTGATTGAATTAGTGAAGATTCAGGGAAACGACCACTCCTATTTAGTGATAATGTAAATTTGTGAAGAGCTTTTTAGAAAATAGTTGTACATATTAATCAAAATATAAAGTATGCCTGCTATTTAGGCAAAATTTCTCTAAGACCTAGCCCTCAGATAGGCTCACCTATATGCATAAGTGTGTATATATAAGTATGTATAAGGCTATGGCAAAAAAATAGAAACAATGTATCAATATCTGTTAATAGAGAAATAGTAAAATTGTGTACTCATACTCTGGGATACAATATAACTTTTTAAAAATCTAAAGACATGGAAAATTGTTTAAATGTTAAATGTTAAAATGAAAAAGGCAAGTCATGTAGCAGTCGGTATAGTAGAATCCCTTATGTTAAAAGTTCTTTCCCTGAATATCTGTTATCCAGATTTCTGCACTTAGAAAAATTGCATATCATATTGTCATAAGTTGATGGGAAAAAAATCCATGGATGAATTAGCTTCTAATAAAATTAGTTTCTCTTTGACATTTCTGTTTAGCATGTGTGTATATTCAAAGCCAGGGAGTCGGTGTCTTTATGGGTCATACTTAGCAATACACTGTAAACAGTACAACAGGGAAAAAAATGCATGAAGGTCGGTCCCAAAGTAATAAATTTTACTAGATCATTTATACATTGATGGTGAGAATGTAAAAATGGTACAGCCACTCTGGCATTTCTTAAAAAGCTAAAGCTAAACATGAAATTACCTTATCATCGGCAGTTACACTCTTAGACATTTATCCCAGAGAAATGAAAACTGTATTTTGGGGCCCGGGATGCCAGGTTGCTGGCCCTGGCCTATCTAACTGTCCAGACGCTGACTACTGTGCTATGGTGCTCGGGATCAACTCCCCTTAGGTGCTGGAGGGCAATTTGTCTTTGCAGGAGAGAGAGAGAGACACAAACAGTTCTTTGAGGGAGAGAAACAGTTTTAGTAGGAGAGCGAATCGTAGCAGTCTTCGTATAAGGGTGCCTGAGCAGGAGGAGCAAAAGAGTTAGAGTGAGCAAGTCTGTACAAGAATGAATGAACCCGGACTAAGCTCTCCTGCAGCTACTTATAGAAGTGGTCCCGGGGCTATTTGCACTACAGGTGTGGAGACTGCCAAGCACTGACGCTCATGCTGTCATGTTAAGGAGAGCCGAAACCCCTTCCCCTTGCCACTAAGGTGTTATTGAGATGTTGTATCACAGGTTCAAAGCTTAACTCTCACTTCTTCCCTTGAATCATCTGGTTTCCTACACTTTATTTTCACACAGAAACCTGTACACAAATGTTCAGGTAAATAGCAAAATAGCAGCTAAATAGCAAAAAATCAATGTCCTTCGAACAGGTAAATGAACTGGTAGGTACATCCATACCATAGATTTAAAAATAGTAACAAATTATTATTTTTTTTTAAATTTCAGGTTAATGTGAGGGTACAAACAAGTAAGCTACAATACTTGTGTATGTTAGGCCGAGTCCCTCCTGTAGTTGCATCCTGCACCCAAAAGGTGTGCCAATGCCACTGCACTGTGGGAGCGCCCCAAGCCCCTCCCGTCCTGCTTCCTCCCTCCTCAATTCAAGAAGAACTTGAATTGAGTTTTTCTCTTATGTGGGCATGCATTAGATTGTCTATTGGCTTCATATTGAGTACATTGGATATTAGAGTATTGAGTACATTGGATATTTGATTTTCCATTCTTGTGATACTTTACTAAGAAAAATGTATTTCAGTTCCATCCAGGTTAATAAAAAAGATGTAAAGTCACCATCTTTTTTATGGCCGAATAGTAGTCCATGGTATAGATATACCACAGTTTGTTAATCCATTCCTGGGTTCATGGAATGGTTGTTTCTCATTTATGTTGTTTTCACATCTTGGCAATTGTAAATTAAACTACGATAAACAATCTAGTGCAACTGTCTTTATGATAAAAGGATTTGTCTTCTTGTGGGTAGATGCCTAGTAATGGCATTGTAGGATCAAATGGGAGGTCTAATTTGGGTTCTTCGAGGATTCTCCATACTTCTTTCCAAAGAGGCTGTATGAGTTTGCAGTCCCCCTAACAGTATAAAAGTGTTCACTTCTCTCCACATCCACACCAGCATCTGCAGCTTTGGGGCTTTATGATGTGGGCAATTCTCATGGGGGTTAGGTGATATCTCAGGGTGGTTTTGATTTGTATTTCTCTGATTAAGGAGTGAGTATTTTTTCATGTTTGTTAGTCATTCATCTATCTTCCTTAGAGAAGTTTCTGATCATATCTCTTGCCCAGTGATAGATGGGACTGTGTGCTTTTTTTTTTTGTTGTTGTTAATTAATTTGAGTTCTTTGTAGATTCTAGATATCAACCCTTTGTCAGATTTGTAAAGGAACACAAAACCATTTGGATGAATCTCAAAGGAATTTTGAGAGCCGAAAGCCAATCCCAAAAGGCCACATACAGTATGATTTCATTTGTATAGCATTCTTGAAATGGCAAATTTAGAGAACTGAACAGGTTAGTGTTAGGGACAGGAACATGAGAGGGGTAGGTGGGTGTGATTATAGAGGTACAACATTAGGGATCCTTGTGTTGAAATATTTCTGTATCTTGGAAATGGATACATGAATCTACATAGAATAAAATTATGTAGAACTAAAAACACAATGAGTGAGTACAGGTGAGATGGGGGAAATCTGAATAAGATTGGTGAATTCTTTCATTAATATCTTGGGGTGATATTATACTATAGTTTTGTAAGGTATTACCATGGGGGAAACCAACATGTACATGGAATCTCTCTTGTGTTATTTTTTTATAATTGCATGCGAATCTGCCATTATCTCAAAGAGTTTTATTAAAAGGAATGAATAAGTTTTGCAAAAGATCAGGATTTCCTGATCTTGTTCGTGATGTTGGCAAAGATAGACTAGTTAACACCGACATTGACAGTCAGCAAGGATTATGATGATACATGAAGTGCTTCCAAAGAAAATGATTTTTCAGGGCTTGGTAGCTCATGCCTGTAATCCTACCACTCTGGGAGGCTCAGGCAGGTCGGTTGCTTGAGCTCACGAGTTCGAGACTAGCCTGAGCAAAAGTGAGACCCCTTCTCTACTAAAAATAGAAAAACTATGCTACAAGAGTATTGCTTGAGCCCAAGAGTTGGAGGTTACTGTGAGCTGAGACGCCATAGCACTTTATCCAGGATGACAGCTTGAGACTCTGTTTCAAAAAAAAAAAAGAAAGAAAGAAAATGATTTAAATAACAAAAGAGGAAAAAAAAGCCTTTTTGAAAAATTGATGAAACCCTCAGTTTTATAAAAACATCTCTCTTGGCTTGGTGCCCATTGCACAGTGGTTACAGCACTGGCCACGTACACTCAGGCTGGCAGGTTCGAACCGAGCCTGGGCCTGGCAAACAACAATAACAACTGCAACAAAAAAGCCAGGCATAGTGGCGGGCGCCTGTAGTCCCAGCTACTTGGGAGGCTGAGGCAAGAGAATCACTTAAGCCCAAGAGTTTAAGGTTGCTGTGAGCTGTGACATTACGACACTCTACAGCTTTGAGACTCTTGTCTCAAAAAAAAAAAGATGAAAATTGTGCATTTGATAAGGCTTTATTGTCTGTTTCTGAAGCTCCTTCAAAAAAATACCTGTGGCTCAATGGAGTAAAGGTGCTGGCCCCATATGCTGGAGGTGGCGGGTTCAAACCCAGCCCCAGCCAAAAACTGCAAAAAAAAAAAAAAAAATTTTTTTTTATGTCAGTTTACGTTCTCATTACCAGTGGATGAGAGTGTTGCCTGTTTGCCTTTGCTTGTTATTTTTTGAAAAACTTTTCCAATTTGATAGGCAGAAATACCATTTTGTATTAATTTGCTTTTCTGAAGTTTTTAATAAGGTTGAATAGTTTTTCTTTTTGGGGTGTGTGTGTATGCAGAGTCTCACTCTGTCCTTGGCATCAGCCTAACTCACAGCAACCTCAAACTCCTGGGTTCAACTGAATCCTCCTACGTCAACCTCCTGAGTAGCTGGGACTGTAGGCGCCAGCCACAACTAATTTTTCTAATTTTAGTAGAGATAGGGTCTTGCTCTTTGCTCAGGCTGGTCTTCAACCCCTGAGCTCAAGCAGTCCTGCTGCCTTGCCCTTCCAGAGTGCTATGGTTATAGGCATGAGCCCCTTCACCCAGCCTATTTTTTCATATTTTTATTGGTTCCTTTTCTTCCTTTGAGACTAGTACATAGTTTTTTTTTTTCTTAAGAATTCACATGGTCTGAATTTCCATTAAAAGAGATATATCTGCCTATCAGGTATAATGAACACCACCTGGTTGATAGGTACACTAAAAGCCCTGACTTAAACATTATAATAGGTATCCATGTAACAAAAAATATTTGTACCTCTTTAATATTCTGAAATTAAAAAGCTATAGGTATTGAGTAACCAAAGAACTTTTTAATAATTTAGATAAGTTTTGAACACTTGTTTCTTCACTTTGTTTAAAAATAAAAACCATAGTATTTCTACTTTTTTAATCATTTTAATTGGTAGGAAGTAAATTTTATTCAAGACCTCTGATACCAGTGTTTCTAAAGGTGATTGACTATTCTGTCAATTTGAAATTATTACTGAACTGCTAATTTTTTTGTTCTTCTAGGCAGATCTTGTCTGGACTACCAGACTCAAGAGACCAAATCAAGTCTTTCAAAGACCCTTGAACAAGTCTTGCATGATACTGTTGTCCTTCCTTATTTCATTCAATTCATGGAACTTCGGAGAATGGAGCATTTGGTTAAATTTTGGCTAGAGGCTGAAAGTTTTCACTCTACAACGTGGTCCCGAATAAGAGCACACACTCTGAACACAGTGAAGCAGAGCTCACTGGCTGAGCCTGTCTCTCCACCTAAAAAGCACGAAACTACAGCATCTTTTGTACCTGAGTCTCTTGATAAGAGATTGGAGGATTCTAGCTCAGCCCGGTTGCTTATGACTCACTCAGAAGGCATTGACCTGAATAATAGAACTAACAGCACTCAAAATCACTTGCTGCTTTCCCAGGAATGTGGTAGTGCCCACTCTCTCCATCTGCAAATGGCCAGAGCGGGAACTCATCAAGTTTCCACGGAAACCCAAGAATCCTCCTCCAGATTTATGGTAGCCAGTAGAAATAATCCCTCTTCTCCACTGAAAGACTTATCAGGAAAACTAATGAAAAGTAAGTATATGATTTTCTTGTGTGTTTCTCTCTTTTTTTAAATTCACAAAGCAGAATTTAAGATGAAGGATAAAAATACTGGAGCAGTTTTTTTTCTCCTCTCCTTATAAATTTTGGGTGCATTTGGATAGTGGTGTAGAGTCAGATCAGTATATGAAAAAGCAGAGATCTAGAAAGACTGGATCTTTTAAGAAGTTTGTAAGCAGATTACAAATGAAGAGCATCAAGTATCCCACCTTTTCCACAGATTTTGAATTTTCAGACACCCTTACTTCCTCCCTGCCTCTGTCTTAATTTTATGGCTATTTTACTACATTTTGCAGATGAAACTTTTTGTTACTTTTTTAGTAAAAGGTGAAAGATTTATGCAATCTGAAGAGAAACCAGAGTATAAGTCTGGTTTTGTTATTTTTAAACTGCCACTAAGTGACATTCATTGAGTTCTGGGTTTTACTTAAGTCACAACACCTCTGTGAGGTGGCATTATTATCCCAGTTCACAATGAGAAAACTGTAGCTTAGAAAGTAACTTGTCTGACATTGTACACTTAAGTGTGGAGCTAGAATTAAAACCCAAAATTTTGATGGTAGCGCCTTTCTTCTTTTCTATTTATTAGTTTAGAAATTATGTACTCTTTTAACTTTTTTTTTTAAAGACAGAGTCTCACTTTGTCACCCTGGGTCAGCAACCTCAAACTCCTAGGCTCAACCAATCCTCTTGCCTCAGCCTCCCAGGAAGTTGGGACTGCAGTCATTGGTCACAACACCCGGCTGATTTTTTAGAGATGGGGTCTAACTCTTGTTCAGGCTGGTCTCTAACTCTGAGCTCAAGCAATCCACTTGCTTCAGCCTCCCAGAGTGCTAGGATTGTGAGCCACTGTGCCTGGCCATACTCTTATTTCTTACTTATCACCTGCTAGAATTTTAATTAAAGACCTTCCATGTTTTCCTTTTCTTTCATCTTTTCTACTCTTGAGTCTCAAAGGACTAGGTGATTTCTTTAGATTTTTTGTTTCATTGATTCTCTAAAAATGGGTCTGATCTGCTACTGGGTCAGTTTTTTAGCATGTTATTTTCATCGTAAAATTATTATAAGCCAGGCATGGTGGCATGTGCCTGTAGACCCACCTACTTGGGAAGCTAAGGTGGGAGGATTGCTAGAGCCCAGGACTTTAACATACCAGGCAACATAACAAGATCGTGGCTCAAAAAAAAAAAACTTAAAGAAGTTATTGAAGCTTGTTTATAAAGATTATTTTTTCTTCACATTTGTGTGCTCATTTTTCATAGTTTATTTCTTTCACCCTTCATCCTGTTTTTGATCTCATCTTCTATTTCTTTAAATTCATTGACCATATATATACATTGTTTGATAATTCTGCTATCTACAGTTTTTGTTTAATCTGATTCAGCATTTCTTTGTTTCTTCAGATTTACACTTGTGGCTTGTGATTTTTGGCTGTGAATGTGTTTCTTGGACTTTTTTTATTATTGGGGATTCATTGATGTTTCTTGGACTTTTATCTGTGGGGTATACTTTGGGTACTTTGTTTAAATTAGGTTATTTCTGGAATATTTGTATTTGCTTTTGCTATGTACTTAGGCCTGCTTCACTACCCTCCCGGCACCACTTAAAATGAAATTGTTGTCTTGGGTGCTAATACTTATCCTATGTGAGTACAGGCTTGTACTTAACTGTAGAAATATGATGGTGTTTAATTAGGTAGTATTGTCCCAGATGCTGCTGGGGTATTAATATGCTATGTGTTAAACTTAGTGTGTTAACCTGTATAAAACCTCCAAAATTCTGAATTTCAGAATACTGCTAGCCCCAAATGTTTCAGATAAGGGAGTTGTCTGTACTTGTCTCTGCCTCCCATTGTTTCCTTTACTTTTCTACTAGTTCTGATGTGCTCCTTTCTTTAAAGGTGTTCAGATGTCAATTTTAATGTTTCTCTATATACACATTTTATTTTCTACGACAAAGTGAAAATAGAACACATCAGATTTTCCTTTTATTGCAATTATTTTAAAACTTGGAAATCTAATCAAATACCCAAACTACTGAATGTTCCTTCACATTCTTTTCCCACAAATTCTTTGCTTCAAATTTTTGATGTTGGGCTTTATCTCACTGACTTCTGGTTTCTAAAACTCAGTAGCAGTGCTTGACACCTATTGGTGATTCTTTGGGTCAAATAAAAAACGTAGAGCTAAAGTATGCTGAAGGTACTCAAATACATTCAAACTACAGAGATCCCTTATACACATAAGTTGCTTGTATTAAGGTAATAAAGAAAAGATATGAGAAAAAGACATCACGGAACTCATCATAGGTTATCAAAATTATTGGTATATGTTCTAACCTAGCAAAGAGTAGCTTTCTCAACTTTCTGTGTAAAATTACCAGCAAAAAACAAAAGTACGAGAATAAGGTTTATGATAAAATTGGCTCAGTATCATAATTCCCTATTCTTGCATTTTCAGAAGGATCCTATCTGTGATAGAGAAACTGCAGCAACATTTAAAAGGTTCACTTCTGTATTCGTTCTGAACTCTGTTAAGTCCAGTGTCTGTTCGTTCTTTCAAGCTGAGAGAGCCTGTTGAGTAAAAGATGTCTCAGTCTTGCTGGCCTTTCTTTCTGCTCAGGTGACAGTGTCCTTACTCCTCTTCTCCTGCTTATAGAAAGCCAGCCATTTCTGCTACCCTAGAAGATGCTTTCTCTTTTATCCTGTTTTTGGGTAAAACCTGGTAGAGGGCAAGGGAAATTGGTGCTAGCAATGAGAGTCAATTTATTAACATTTTGGAGAAGTTAGGAAGGGCCTTTGAATTGTCCTGGGGATCTTTAGTAAGCATTTGGGAAGACTCTGGGATCAAGGTTGTGTTAAGCATTTGTAATGGGTCCACTGCAGTCTAATCACAGTCGTGTTAAGCTCCTTCCTCCTGGATCTTTGGGTCTCTGCAGAACTGCAAGGACGCCTGAAAAGAACTCCGTAGCCTGAGGTTATGTGTGATGGCTTCTGCCTGTGATCCTAACACTCTGGGAAGCTGAGGTGGGTGAATTGCCTGAGCTCACAGGTTCGAGACCAACCTGAGCAAGAGTGAGACTCCCATAGCTAAAAATAGCTGGGCATTATGGTGGGCACCTGTAGTCCCAGCTACTCGGAAGGCTGAGACAAGGGAATTGCTTGAGCCCAAGACTATGAGGTTGCTGTGAGCTGGGATGCCAGAGCACTCTAATGAGGGTGACAAATAATACTGTCTCAAAAAAAAAAAAAAGGACTCGGTAGTCTGGAAAGAGCTTGAAAACATTAACTCCAACAAAAAAATTTATTTATTTATTTATTTATTTATTTTTATTTTTATTTTTTTCATTTTTTGAGACAGAGTCTCAAGCTGCTGCCCTGGGTAGAGTTTTTCCATTTTTAGTGGAGACACTATTTCTATTTTTAGTGGAGTCTTGCTCTTGCTCACACTGGTCTCAAACTCATGAGTTCAAGCAGTCCACCCACCTCAGCCTCCCAGAGTTATGATTATAGGCCTGAGCAACCGCACCCAGCCAAAAAATTAAAAAGAAATTTTTTTGGAGACAGGGTTTTACTCTGTCATCTAAGGCTGGAGTGCAGTAGCATGATCATGACTCACTGCAGCCTTGACCTCTTGGGCTCAAGTGATCCTCTTGCCCATCTGCCAAGTAGCCACAGGTGTGTGCCACCGTGAACAGCTGATTTTTAAATTTTTGTAGAGATGGGGTCTCACTATGTTACCTAGGCTGATCTCCCGCTCCCAGCTTCAAGCAAAGCTTCAGCTTTTGGCCTCTGAAGTGCTGGGATTACAGACATAAGCCACCACTCCTGGCCAACAAACTCTGATATACTTTGAAAAAGCATTTTGAGGAAATTCAATATAGGGATGAGTTTCTTTGAATGTTTAATATGGGCTGTTTTTGGAAATGGAAGTCCAAAACTTCTTTCTTTAATGTAATACAGTTCATTATTTTTGGAAACTGTGTTTGCTTTGGTGGTAATTTATTTTAATAAAAAATAGAAGTAGCAGTGGAGTAATTAAAAGAGAACTTTTTCATTAATACATTTAAAATTTATAAGTAGTAAGTTTGACATTTTTTAAATGTATGCTTGTATGAGTTTTAACACATGCATAGATGCCTATAACTCACCAAATTCAGCATAAAAAGTAGTTCTATCACCTTTGTAGTTAATCTTTCCTCTCCCTTTACTTGGCAATCACTGATCTGTTCCTGTCTCTATAGTTTTGTCTTTTTTAGAGTGCCATCTAAGTGGATTCATATACTACGTAAACTTGGAGAGTATCTTCTTTCACTCAGCATGCTTGCTTTGAAGTTGATCCATGATACTGATTTTATCAGTAGTTCATTCCTTTTTGATGCTAAGTAGTGTTCCTTTGTATAAGTGTACTATCCATTCGCCTTTGGGGCACATTTGGATTGTTTTGAGTTGTTCATGGTGATAAATCTGCTATACATATTTGCATATAGGGTGTATTAGGTTGTATTTTTGTGTGGATTTAAGTTTTTATTTCTCTAGGGTAAGGACCTAGTAGTGGGTTTGCTGGATTATGGGTCAAGTGTTAGGTCAAGTGTTTTTTTGTGTTGGTTTTTTGTTGTTGTTTGTTTGCTTGTTTACTTTTCCATTTGTTCTAACGCCTTTTATTCAAAAGATTACCTTTACTTCCCTGACTTGGACTTTGCTCCTTGGCTGTGCTGTATTTGTCTAGGCCTATTTCTGGACTCTTTGTTCTGTGCTGTTAGTATATGTGTTTATTCTTTCATTAATACTATAGTTTTGATTACTGTAGCTCCATGCTAAATGTTAAAACTGGGTAGTATGAGTCTTCCAAGTTCTTTTTTTTTTTTTTTTCATTTGTTTTGGGTGTTCTGGTTGTTTGGTTTACTCGTTTTAGAATAATTGTGTCCTGCATCTACAAAAAACCCTGCTGGAATTTTTATTGGAGTTGTGGTTGATCTGTAAGTCAGTTTGGGAAACATTTACATCTTAATTATATTGAGTCTTATAATCCATGTATGAGATATGTATGTCTCTCTGTGTATGTAAATTTTTTTTTCATCTGAGTATTTCTCCTTTTTTCTTTTCCATGCTGTTGTAAATGTTATTGTTTTTAAAATTTTGTTTCTAGTTCTTTCATGGGTCCTGTATAAAATGTGATTTATTTTTATATGTTGACCTAATATCCTGTAACCTTAGTAAACTCTCTTATTTCTAGGAGAAAAGTTTTTTTGGAAATTGCTTGGGCTTTTCTATGTGGATTTATTTGTTACCTGAGAATAGGAACGGGGACAGTTTTATTTCTTCCTTTCTAGTCTTTGTTTCTTCCTTTTTCTTCCTTGTTGCACTAAGGTAGAACTTCCAGTACTGATTAGGAGTGGTAAAAATGGATGTTCATGTTTCTGATCTTGGAGGAAAAGATTGCACTTATCACTTAAGTGTGAGGTTAGCTATATTTCTTTTGTAAATGCATTTATGGAGTTGATGAAGTTCCCTTCTCTTGCTGGTGTGCTAAAAGTTGTTTTGAATCATAAATGGGTACAGAATTTTGTCTCATGTTTTTTTTCTGTATCATTTGATGTGACTATGTGGTTTTCCTTCCTGTGTCTATTAATGTAGTGGATTACACTGATTGATTTGTGAATATTGAATGAATGTTACATACTTAAGCTCCACTTGATTGTGGTGTATTCTTTTTAAATCTTGCTGGATATGACTTCCTAATGTTTTGTTGGGCATTTTTCTATGTCTTATACTGCCTTTGGTCTTGTTACTGCTGTAATAATGCTGGCCTCATAAAATAGAGTTGGGAAGTTTTTCTTCCAATTTCTGGAAGAGATTGTGTAGAATTGGTGTCATTTCTTTAAATGTTTGGTAGAATTTGCTAGGATGCCATCTGGGCCTGGGTTTTGTTTTTTTTTTCCCCCAGAATATTTAGTATTGTGAATTTAGTTTCTTTAATAGATACAGGACTATTTGAATTAGCTATTTCTTTTTGAGTGATTTTTTTTACTGTAGTTTGTGGCTTACAACTGAATTCATTTCATCAAGTTGTCAAATTTATGGGCATATAATTATTTATAGCATTCCCTTATTTTTTATCTCTAGTGGTAGCCCTCTTTTATTCCTGGGGTTGGTAATTATGTCTTCTTTCTTCATTGTTAAAATTTACAGGGGTTTGTCAGTCTTTCTAAAGAAATAGCTTTTGGTTTAATTTTTCTCTATTGCTTTTCTATTTTGCATTTCTTTCTTTTTTTTTTTTTATTGTTGGAGATTCATTGAGGGTACAAGAAACCAGGTCACACTGATTACATTTGTTAGGTAAAATCCCTCTTACAATTGTGTCTTGCCCCCCAAAAGGTCTGTCACACACCAAGATTGCACCCCCCTCCCTCCTTCCCTCTCTCTGCTCTTCCTTTCCCCCACCCCCTACTGTGTCATTAATTGTCCTCTTATCAAAATTGAGTACATAGGATTCATGCTTCTCCATTCTTATGATGCTTTACCAAAAATACTGTGTTTCATTTCCATCCAGATTAGTACAAAGGCTGTATGTAAAGTCTCCATTTTCTTTAATAGCTGAATAGTATTCCATGGTATACATATACCACAGCTTGTTAATCCATTCCTGGGTTGGTGGGCATTTAGGTGGTTTCCACATTCTGGCAATTGTAAATTGAGCTGTAATAAACGGTCTAGTGCAAGTGTCCTTATGATAAAAGGATTTTTTTTCTTCTGGGTAGATGCCCAGTAATGGGATTGCAGGATCGAATGGGAGGTTTAGCTTGAGTGCTTTGAGGTTTCTCCATACTTCCTTCTAAAAAGGTTGTACTAGTTTGCAGTCCCACCAGCAGTGTAAAAGTGTTCCATTCTCTCCACATCCTGCCAGCATCTGCAGTTTTGAGATTTTGTGATGTGGGCCATTCTCACTAGGGTTAGATGGCATCTCAGGGTGGTTTTAATTTGCATTTCTCTAATAGATAGGGATGATGAACATTTTTTCATATGTTTGTTAGCCATTCGTCGGTCTTCCTCCTTGATTTTTTGGAATGAATTCTGCAGTATGGGAATAAGCTCTTCCTTGAAGGTTTGATAGAACTCTGGTGTGAAGCCATCTGGACCAGGGCATTTTTTTTTGTTGGAAGCTTTTTTATTGTTTCTTTAATCTCAGTGCATGAAATTGGTCTGTTCAGAAGCTCTATCTCTTCCTGGCTAAGTCTAGGGAGAGGGTGATTCCAAATATTGATCCATTTCCTTCACATTGTCAAATTTCTGGGCATAGAGTTTCTGGTAGTGTTCAGAGATGATCTCTTGTATCTCTGTGGGATCAGTTGTTATTTCCCCTTTATCATTTCTGATTGAGGTTATTAGAGATTTTACTTTTTTATTTCTAGTTATTCTGGCCAAGGGTTTATCTATTTTATTTATTTTTTTAAAAAACCAACTTGTTTCATTAATTTTCTGAATGATTCTTTTGTTTTCAATTTCATTGATCTCTGATTTAATTTTGGATATTCCTTTTCTTCTGCGGGGTTTAGGCTTAGATTGTTCTTCTTTTTCCAATTCCATAAGATGGCTTGTGAGTTTGTTGATGCGCTCTCTTTCTGTTTTTCAAATGTAGGCATCTAAAGCGATAAATTTTCCTCTCAGAACTGCTTTTGCAGTATCCCACAGGTTTTGGTAGCTTGGGTCATCATCATTGTTATGCTCAGGGAAGTTAATGATTTTCTGTTTTATTTCTTCCTACACCCATCTGTCATTCAACGGAAGGTTGTTTAGTTTCCATGCCTTTTGAATGTTTTTGTTGGAGTTGAGTTCCACTTTTAGTGCCTTGTGGTCTGAGAAGATATAAGGTAAAATTTCAATTCTTTTGATTCTATTGAGGTTTGTTCTGTGTCCTAGGATGTGATCAATTTTGAGGAATGTTCCATGGGGTGATGAGAAGAATGTATATTCTTTATTTTGGGGAAGAATGTATATTCTTTATTTTGGGGATGGAGTGTTCTA